>JBBPTV010000923.1:0-13741 GCA_038094275.1 Tubosaeta brunneosetosa | reverse complement strand
ACTACTTGTAAGTGTTTTATTTCGCTTTTTTATTAGTTTAGTAGTCTAAATGGTAGTCTAGATAGGTAGTTACTTTGACAGTAGCTAGTCTATGCTAATAAAAATTATGGATAACATTTTATTTATGGTATGACTAATAAGTTCAAATGTATTGTATGATTATGATTTTATTTTTAAAGGAATCAAGAATATAAATTATAACCCTTTATAATCTTTTCTAATCCTCAATAATGTTAATGGATTTGTGTCAATATTATCTTTTTTACTTGAATTCATATTGAGTATAATTACTGTAGTTATTACACAATTCACTTCACCTATATATTCTAATATATTGATGGTTATAATAATTATTGAGACTGCAGTGATTGCAGGGTATATAATTACCTTATATGATATTATCATAATCTTCCTAATCCAGTGATGCACACTGGCAATCGGCGTTTGAAATTGACGCTTATTGTCGCCAAATCTTCCACAATATTATTCCTGCTAGACATTCGACCGGCGATGAGACCTAGTTCATGACCCAGTAGAGACACGGCACGGTGATTGCGTGAGTGCTCCACTTTGTTTTCTGCCACCTCTTCTGATCTAGTGCTGTCGCCGGGTTGATAAAGATAGCGAGCGGCGTGCAACGGCTGTAGCAGCGAGCAAAGCACCCTGCTCTACGATGCACTCGAGGGCGAGAAACGTTTCGAGCCGTCGATCACCTGCATGTTTGGCGGCATGTTTCATTCAACGCTATGCATGGCCCCCGAAAGGACGCTGTCCTAGTCGAAGACTGGTGTTCACTGCGGTTCGACATTCAGGTTGTTTCATTCTATCCGGGCGTTGGAACACCACTCATTCCTCCCCTGTCAGCGCGAACAAACACGCATGGTCAAGGACGCTCTCGCGTATATTTCCCGCTTCGGTTACAAGACCCAGTGCAACTCTGGACGCGACACAGACGGTGCCCATTGACGCGCTTCCTCTAATTCTTAACCTCCATCTCAAACGATCCTTGTACGTTTCCAACGCAGGTGGCATTGCGAAAGCGAGCACTCAAGTGTCGTTTGCGTCCGAGTTGGATGTTCCTAGCGGTGCGTGTTTTTGGATGTCTACGTGGCAGGTGGTGACGATTGTTCCCAGATGTGATGGCCCCTGGGAGGAAGCTCTACGAGACGATTGGTATGCATATTTGCTGTTCTACCGATGCCATGGAGCTGATTGGTTGGCTATGGTCACCGAAGACTGTCGGATAGACGTCTTTTTCGTGTACGCACGCGTTCCGTTCATCGCGACAGTGTTTGTCTTCTCCTTCCTTTTGTTTTTCATGTTTTCGAGGGCGTCTTATCGTATCGGGCTTGGCGATGGGGTCGCCATCGATAGAACGAGTACTAGAGAGCCAGTACGATGACTGGATATACGACATCGTCGAAGAACACAATCAAGCTGCTCGGTCCGTTTGGTTAGTGTCAGAAAGCCGATTGACCCCGATTACAAAGAGTTGTAGTCGCAAAACATTGAATGACAATCCTACATGTCAAGCTCGACAGTACCAGACCATGTTCTAGCCGATTGACCACGACCCACATCCAACCCCCTTGCTGCTTGAGAGCACAGAAAAGACATTTGGAATGGGAACTGCATGTCGATCATGGGCACTCGGTCGATCCACGGTCACTGAGCCGACTAGGCGGAACTGAAATGAGCGTCTGCATCAAACATCAACAACAAACTATGTCTGCTACTGCCGGTTTACAAACTCACCATCTGGGTGATAACAGCGACAAGGGCAATGATAAAGAAAAAAATTACCCCTGCCTGACGCAGGAGTAGTTTTGGGGCATGTACCCGTCGTGCATGCTGAGTGTGCACTGGCGCAACGGTACGGGCAGTTGGCAGTGGTGTTCCAGACATGCCAGAGAATGAGTGTGCGATGGGTAGACAGGGCGTCGGAAATCCAGGTTTGGATAGAACCATGATCGTGATGATGGCTAGGGTGCGAAGACAGATGTTATCAGAAAGCAAGACCGAGGAAAGATAAATCTCACTGTTGAATGCTAGAGCAGGGGCTTGGGATGGTACTGGGTGGAGCCGAGTACAGTGGATTCGTGTTGCCATCCTTTGTTTTACGACTAGATACATCTTGTCAATCACGGCAGTCCATGACACGACAGCTCACGGAGTCACAGGTCCAAAGGGTGGCGCGCCATCCCACAGGAGTCCGAGCCTGGTGCAGCCCAACATCCACATCGAAGCAGGACGACGAATTAGCGACATGGAGAGTGAATGGAAGTGAAATCAAGACGGGAGCGGAGAGTGGAGGATCCGATGTGTCGGGGTGCCCCCCCTCCTCCTTTTATACATCCTGGGCCCACCAATTCGTTGGGGTGGATGCCAATCCTCGGCGGCGGGCCATGACGTCAGCGGCGTACTCCGAGTCACATCCAGCCAATCGGAGGTCAACGGAACGGAGGCTCATTCCGGATGCAATATGCGATTTGGCTCGGTGCCATCCCGACGAGACCAGCTCGCATTCAACTACAACTTGATTAGACAGTGCAGGAAGGAACAAACGTAGGTAGAAATGGCGCCACAATTAACGAGTGGTGTCACTGGAGACTGAAGAGTCCTAAATACGGAATAAATGGCTTCGATTGAAGACATGCTGCGCGAAGAAACAACAATCGGTTGTTGCAGTAGCTTATATAGATGCGGCCGTTGGTTCTTTGTGTCTTTCTCGATAGATCAATGCAAGCTAGTGCCATTGCAAACACAAGACGGCTTATATGATACACCACGAAACAACAATATTATATACGAGCCTGGCTAGCACATGTAGCGCACGACTACAACATGCTACCCAACCAATTGACCAAGACCCACATCCGATTCCCTTGCTCCTTCAGCGCAGTGCGGAAGATCGTATGTCGATCATGGGCACTTGGTGGACCGCATGCATAGTCGTTCAAGATGACCCCCTTCACAAGCGTTCACATTCACATCGGGACATGACATATCACTGTCAACTCACCGTTAGAATGTCAGCGACCTCCACATGAAAAAGGTGGCCGCGGTGCCTAGATAAACGTCCATCGTCAAACTCGGCCATCGAGTGCACTAAACCGTTACCTTGTAGAGAAGTCGTCGACAACCCAAAGAGCACGCCCCACACGAACGACGATCCCGCGCCCTTACGGTCCTGCCATGTGCGTATTAAGGGACAGGCATGGCAACAATCCTAAAGGGGTCACAAGCCATCAACAACTCGGCGCACGCGCACGCCGGTCCAAGTCAAAACTCACCTGCCGACAGCCTCATCTGAGGGCCGTTGTCCTTGCCAGTACCCGCCACAATGTAGCGGCATAATTAGCCCAACACCCACATCGCAGCCCAAGCACAGCGGTGTAGCGGGGGGCCGCATACAGGGACGAACGCGCCCGTGATCGTAGTATTCATTACGGGACCGAATGACGCAGTCAATGGTAAGGGGGACGCCAGCTCCCGGGAGTAACGCTCTAGCCGAATAGAATAGACGATAAGAGCCTACGTCATTGGTACGCCGCTGGAAGCACAGTGAAACGCTGTGGTTCGACACGAGTCCACCTGCCTAGCCAAAGGGCTAGGTCCTTATCCGAGTCTGGGATCTACAGCGATGAAATTTCTCTCACACATACAGTTGCGTACTGTGGAAGGTTACCTCGTTCCGAGACCATCAGGCCCCAACTTGATCGAACGGCGTTCCATCCATTTGTGTTTCGCTACCTTGGTCCCTACAACGAGCAAGCATACGAACAGCCAATGAGTCAACAAGATGAGAGTGAGAGATAAATGCTGGAAAGGATTGAAGGTGAGGAGGCCACGTAAGGAGCATTTTGCATGTGGGGAGTCGATCGTCAACTCCGACGAATTCATTGGAGTTCCTTCAGTCATTTCATTAATGATCATTACAGTAACTGCGTGACACTCGACACTGCGCGCTGCTCCACAATAAACCACCGACCTGCAACCACTGATTGACCATAACCCACATCCAATCCCCTTGATACTCGAGAACATTGTACAGGAGCGGCGGGAACTACATGTCGATCATGGGCACTCAGTAATCGCTTGCCATCCTAAGTATATTTCTGGAAAAAATGTTTACGTGAGCCCAAACCATGACATGTGTTTCCGTCAACTCACAGACTCTGACTTCTCCACCCACACTACATAGGCCCTAGGAGACCAACGACCGCAACCCATTCATGCGGGGACCCATCCTGGATGAACGTCAGCATTGTATTATGTATCCCCTCGCCGCCAAAACTCACCAGAAGAATTGACCGGAAAGCTCACTCACATGCACATCTACGAGCGACAAACCCACTAAGAGGAAGCATGCAAGACGTCCTGGGTAAACCAATGAGACCAATAATGAGACTACGAGGCTCGCACCTGGTCTTGCCCGTCATGTATGCTCGGGGAAGCTTACAGCAAACCACCCACGAGTGCTAGCATAGCTGAAGAAACCGAGTGCTGGCGGCGCTAGACACCAAAAAAAGCATCAGCAATCAATAAACCCACGCGTTTCCATCAACACACGGTTCAAGTTGCTGACGTGCCGGGCCCCCCTGATGGGACACAACGTCTGAATGGGTCGTTCAAGTCGTGGTCAACAACGGCGGACTAGGAAAACGCACCAAACTAGACGAGTACAAGGTCAGACGCATCTCGGCGCAGTGCGCTTTGATGTCGGCGGACGCCGTGGCGAGATAAGCCCTACACCCACATCGAAGCAAGTCTCGGAACGGTGACAGTGTGTATATGGACCGCATGGAGCGCGAGTGAAAAGAGGAGAGCTGAAGATGGGGATTCAGCTCATCGAGGCCTCTCTTTTATGTGTTCCGGGTCCAGCAATTGGAAATCCTCGGCGGGCAAGTCAGATCCCGCCAATCGGAGGACAACGGAACAGAGGTACAATTTCGGATCATTCCGACTCCCCTTTTTGTATTCCCGGCGGAGCGTCTATCATGCACAAACATCAATAAACACAGGATCATAGACGGTCGTCCTTACACGCGTATGCTGATCACAAACCTTGCAGGGATTGCAACTTGATGGCGCAAGCGGTCTACCACCACGAGTTGTGCTGTCTGTCTCTGTGGAACACCCTTCGCGGCTTCTTGTATCCCAGATATACGGTGGCCATGTCGTCGGGGCTGCTTTTCTGCTTTCGTGTTGCATCCTCTGACTCTGGTCGCACGATCACTTGTTGTAGTGAATGGTATGTCCAATCAAATGACTTGGAGGACTAAAGACACGGTTCTACGATAGAGTCAAGAAAGAAGATGTTCGATAGTGCGCAACAACTCTGCAATACCCAGGGTAATCACCAAGCAGACGCAGGGGAGGTCTTGGGCTCTACTCGGGTACGTCGAAGGAATGTGATCATATCCAGGACTAATTGCGAACGTCATGCGACGCCATGGCAAGAAGTCGGTAAACTTACGAGAATGTCTCTGGTAAGTCGTTTGCCAGCGAGTTTCAGTCTGGATGTTATATCTCTTGGCAAGGTGGTGTGTCCTTGTGAAGACAGGCGTTTTCTCCGAACGGCCGTCCGGGTTCGCTCCAGCAAGGTTCCTTGGAACAGTACTGATCATCCTCCTGTTAGTGATCAAAGGCCACGAGCGATTCTCATTCAACCCAAACAAAGCTCCAGAAGGTGACGACCAAGGTATGCCAAATTTGATTGGACCTATTTGCTTGTACTGTACTATATAACCTCGGACTCTGCATTCGGTAGGGTGTTGCACCCCAGCAGCGACAACACCATAATCCGATGCTCGGGCAGTATGAGATACAGATGGACGCGGTGAGGTGTGTCGGATATAAGACCGGATAAGGTATTTGGTACGCCCGAGCAGCATGGGGCTGATGCAGGGTGAGGTCAAGAGACACGAGCACAGTAATATCACCAAAATAAGATATCATTTTCTTCCTCTTCGTTCTCCATGTAAGGCCTGATAACGGTGACATTACCACAGGCACTAAAGCAAATGCTAGAACAACGTGAAGGGACTATCATGGCCCAGCTAGTACACAACCCGACAGCCCCATCCCGCGTTGACCATAACCCACATCCAATCCTCTTGCTCTTCGAAAAGTGGACCAGATGTCGATCATGGGCACTCAGTTGGCCATGTCGCATAGTCGTTTACCATGCCAAAATTTTGCTAGAATATATGTCCGTCAAATTGAACGACGACACATCGTCCGGTCAACTCACTGATCACGACTGCTTGGGAACTTGACAAAATTGGGTGGCACAGCCAGCCCGCGTGAAGAGGATATGTGAGGTGTCAGACCCTTCCTGGATGAACATCAGCATCAACTATGTATACCCTTGCTGCCACAACTCACTAGAAGAGTAGATGCTGCAGGACGACTCCATGGATGCTCGAAATCGGTCGGTGATGACCCCGTCTGTCGGGTGAGTATGTGAGAGACGGTCTAATCAGGAAGTGTCCAAGAACCACGTCAATGAGACTGTGAGGCCGAGGGTATGAAAGAGTGCTCGCACCTGCCCATGCTGGCATCACCATATTGATGTGCTCGACACGCATTTCCACCAACCCAGGGAGCCACATGCCTGGAGATGTACTGCGACATCTGAATGGGTCGTCCAAGTCATGGTCAACAATGGCACTGCACAATGAACACTACTACCAATCGGCAAAACGCACCAAGGTAACCAAGTGCAAGGTCAGACGCATTTCGGCGTAGCGTAGCCGTACAGGGATAGAAGGGAGCCCAACACCCACATCGAAGCAATCCTTGGAGAGACGCGAATGGTGACGACGTGAGGGCGGATCGCATAAACGGGAGCGAAAAGAGGCGCACAGGACTGGGATTCGGCTCATCGTCCCTCTTTTATGTGTCCCGGGGCCAGCACGGTTGGGGGTGTCATTCCTCGGACGTGAGCTATGACGTCAGGAGAGGCAGATCCCGCCAATCGGCGGACAGCGGAACAGGAGTGCAATTTGATCAATCTTGCGTCACTGTGTGCCCGGCGGAAGTCCAAGCGTCGAGTGCTCCCCTTTTCCGGCGCGCTGTCCGGGGAGACACTCGGGAGTCGGTTCGACACTGTTAGACCTTTCACTCAGTGAATACAGGATCACAATGACCATACCTTTTTCTCCACAGAGAGCTGCTTTCGACTCTCAATTCGTCAGTCACCCATTCGATGTGCCGGAAGACTCTGACTTCCTGCGAGACGAGGCGCTTGGCAAACGATTCGGGGATGGTATACCAAAGATCCCAACCTTGCTCAGACTTTGGGGCGGAGGCAGTCAACTCTTCGCCTGTGGAGACGGCGAAGACATGGAAGTTCTGGTGCCGCGTACCAATGAAAATACGACATCAATCATCATGTAATACACGGGGACAAAGTATAGACGTACCCGGGTAGATCCGTAGGTTCCAGGTGGGGAGAACTGGTGCTCGATGACCTCGGGTAGGCTCAATTCTTGCAAGGATTTACACCCTCTGCCTGGAAGAGGCAAAGAAATGTCAAGTGGATATGAGGAATATGCAGAGGCACGAGGCAGTACGCACAGACTAGAGGATAAGAGTAGGACGCGAGTTGGCGCGGGTTCCATCAACTAGGCCAAGGTTGTTTTGTGACGAAAGGCTGATGAGCAACGCGAACTACGTTCTGAATTTTGGACAAGAAACTGGCGGAGGAGTTAATGCTTCAAGGCGGACTCCGGACGAGATAGGATGAAAGTAAGAGGCGTTTTACGTAAACAACATGCTCGAGAATGAGTCGCTCCGTACAGACCTCGATCAAGTTTCGGCGGATGATGATCCTCATTCGACTGGAAACACGCTATGTACAGACCACTTGTTACAATAACAACGGGATTAGATCAGTTAGCTATAATAATATAATGCTTTGCCATCATTTAGCAAGACGTTCCAGAGTCTCCTTCGTAACATGCGCACGGGGCGTGAGGCGACACGGAAACGTGAGCGGATGGCTAGGAGAAAAAAAAAAGGTTAGCAGCCCATCACGGGCAATCTATCAAGACTGACTGTGTGAGCCCAGTGGCGTACGTGGCGTTACAAGGGACGTCTTCGCCGCGCTCATTTTTAGCATGGTTGAAGTCGAGCGTGGCCAACATCGTTGCGATGGCGCTCCATACAGATGCGTCCGCAGCATGTCGTCCTGTGTTCGAGGATGAGCCGACCATGTCCAAGGCTGTGCATTGGCTTACCTGGGCAGACACGCCGCCCGAACCCAAATATGAAGTCAGCGGGGTTGTCCTCGATCAACGCCCCGTGCGCATCTAAAAATCGTTCGGGGAGGAACGCCTCTGGATTCGGATAGTTGTCTTCGTCGTACGACATTGCCCTGTAGTGCGCATTTGTAAAAGTCTGCTCCACCGTCAAACAAACATTTACTACTAACCATATGTTCGCGACAACGGTTGCCCCTGTGGAGAACGGTCAATCGGAACAAGCTTTGCTCACACATGAACTTACCTTTGGGGATATAGTAACCTTTGTAAATGTCGCTCTTGGTGGTGGCGTGCGGGACGCCTTCAGGCAGTTGAGAAATATTCCAAGGATGGAAAATCACGCACCCAAGGGACCGACTGGTTTCCATCTAAACGACTCGCGTACAATCGCGTCGACGTACGGTAACGAGTGTCTGTCGTCAAACTCGGGCAGTCTGCCAGTCCCAAGCACGGCGTCGATCTCCGCCTGGGCGCATTTCCACACGCGAGGGTTCTCGACCATCGCCAAGGTGAACGTCATGATTGCCGATGACGTCTGGATATTCAGTAAGTAGAGTAGCTGACACGAGGAATGTGTTACAGACCGTCCCTACTGAACCTGCCATGCATCTGTTGTGAGATGTTAGCGATGATAAGGGTGAGGAGCTCACCAATGAAAGCCGTCATAGACGCGTGCTTGAGGGCGATCTCATATTCAGCGCGCTGCGGTGGGTCTAGTTTCTCCATGCGGGTTATGTGATCAGATACCATGGTGTCGTTTGCGTAATCTTGTGATGCCTATATCAAAACGACCCTCGGGATCCCTTTGTTTCCGGAGAAGCACAAAACTTACCATGCGGTTCCGCACATACTGGTACGATGACTCCATCGCTTTATCCTTGAGCGCAGTAGCTTCTTGTGCCTCACGTTTCAACGAGGATCCGGGAAACCAGTCAGGGACACGCAATACTTTACGAAGAAAAAGTTTTAAATAACATGCGCCTCTGCAAGTTGGGTGAGGCGCACTTACAGAACGGGAAAAGTTTGAGCAAGACCGCTCTCTCAGTCGTTAACGCCGGCATGGATGCTAGGACAAATTCATTCATAGTGGACACCATAGGGTCATTCGAGGGCTTTGTGTCATAGTCAAACACACTAGACATGGCTACAGAAGCAGAAAACCTAGAGAATTTGAGGATTTCAGCCGAAATGGGAAAGGTGAACAACGATCTCACGTGGAATAATGAAACGCATATTCATGAGGGTTAGCGATGATATTCAGAATCATCTGGCGGGCCCTGTGGAGTTGCATCGGGCGAAATGCAAGGGCTGCGTCGCCATGGAAGGTCTGGTGGAATATGCGCCGACATAACCTCCAATGTTCGCCATACCGCGTGAAGCCGAAATCACAATCATGACCATATCTGGCGGGATTAACGCGTCATTTCGAATATGGAAGGACGGCGTTCTACTCACGGCTCAACCGTAGCAATGAACGGACGATCGGAGTATATCTGCGATCTTTTTTCGAGCAACTCGGTTGCCACCGAGCGCGAATTGAGTACGATCACGTCGGTATCCAAAATCCGAATGTACATGACATCACCTAAGACTTGTCAGAACCGCTGAAAGCTGCAGTCCCAGAACATACTGACCATATTTCGCTCTCCACTCAGTATAGGTCAACCAGGGTTCCTTGGAGTTGACAGAATGCGCATTCCCCAACAACGGAAGCGGAGTAGGACCAGGAGGTAACGGATATCCCTTCCTCTCGCGACGATCTTGAATAAACTGACGAGTTGTGTGTACAGCCGCAATTGTGAGTGTGACCAGCAGGGCCCGCTGGAGAGTAGAGATGTCGGACCACTCCATGAGCGCGATCGATAGCATTCATAGATCATTCAGGGCTATATATTCATTCTAGATTTTCCGGCCCTTCCTCGAATACCAGGGTATCTGCGTCGTGAGATTTGTCATGTCTCACCTTGACGTCAACATTTGAGTTTAGAAAAATTATTATACAATGTTCTCGACAGCCCGTCGTCCGCCGCCTCCTATTTTCGAGATCTCACCACTGTTCGGAAACGATACAAAAAGAAACTCCAGGGGAGTCCCAGTGTGTACTAATCTCTCCGGAATGCGTTGTTGAACGCATGAACAAAACTCTGAAAGGAAAGGTGAGAGATGATTCGAACGTGGCTAAAAGATAAACGCTCGCTATCCTTAACATGGTTGTAGGTACGGCATTTACAGAGGTCCTGTGGTGCTCCACATGCATGTGTTACGCAACTACAATGATAAGTACGTTAAGCTTAGTGTCTGAACGCAGCACGCAGCTCTGGATGTGGCAGGCGCCGGGCGTGGAGAAGACCTCAGAATGTCCGCATGGCATCACTAGACCAAGTGCACTTACAACCAAGCTGAAAAGTTGCCGAGCAACGCAACCGCTTGACACGGTGCTGAAATGAAACCAAGTCAACAATAAATACCAAAAACGAGTCCCTGACCTAACTTTTCGGTCGGAAAAACCATTGTGCTCACTTTGTCCAACCAACGAGTATAGTGACCGGCGGTGCACGCGCAGGACGTGGCGCAGGGCCCAACTTCTAGTGCGTTCGTCGGTCGGTACAGCTATTCTGATTAGTACATAGGTGTCACATGTTTCATACCAATTCAATGCAAAGTTTATCAGGTCGGTGGCGGTCTGTGGCAGTGGCATTGGTAAGGGGACATGTTCGAGTGTTCTGGAGGTACTTGCGCGACGTGCAAGTGTGTAGCACATAAGCTGGTCAGCGAACGGGTCCGAACGATCATTGTCACCAGTTCATGAAAGCGCGAGGTGTGTGGTCGGGCAAGTTCGTGTGAAAAAAGGTACGAGTGGCTGCTGGCAGAACAGTAAGATTCAGGAAAATAATTTGTTCAGGCAAAACTTACGCGTGGAAGTTCAATTTAAACATAGCACGAGTGGCTGGCAGAACGATAAGATTCAGGGAAATAATTTGTCCAGGCAAAACTAACGAGCCACTGCTAGCACTAGCTAGTCCATGTAAAGTAACCACGTCCTGCGGTAAGTTCTTCTGCCGCGAGTGCCAGCGTGATTCCATTCTCTCACTCGACAGGTTGCCACCGTGTCGAGGGCCAGTCCTCCCCCTGGTCCGTGCATAAAATTATTTCCTTTCCGATGGCTTCAATGGGCCCGGAGCCGGAGAAATGTCCTCGACGCTTGCGCCTACTCCACTGCATGGAGAGACAAACGCGTACGTTGTATGAGTCCATTCTGCTGTGCTCAACCCCGAGAGGATTTATCAGAATATCACCTGCGTGGACATTCGACTGCGTGGCATGGCATATCGTAGTAACATGTACTGTACATTGTCAATCTCAAGTTGTCATTTCGGAAACTACGTCTGTTTGTACACCTTGACCAACATGGGCATCTGTGGCTTGTTCTTGGGATCGCTCCGCAAAACAGGCCGTTGAACCACCGCCGCCTTGCTGTCAATCTCGCTCACTGGCACGGCAAGCTCGAATTCGAACGCACGTATGAGCGTGAAAAGAAGAGCTTTGATTCTGAGCGAGATGTCAGTAAAGCTCATCGACGGAGGCCAAGGACTTACTCGACGAGGGAGAAGCGGAATCCGATACAGGCTCTAGGCCCGCCGAGGAACGACAGGAGGTGACCCCACACACCTGGAACGTGCGAAGCAGCTTCTGGGATATTTTCCCACCGTTCTGGCCTAAAATCAGATGGGTAAGCACGGTAAAACCACACAGGAAACGACGTACTTGAACTCGTGTGCGTCTGGTCCCCACAGGTCACACGATAGATTGATCGCCTGGATCGGAATAGTGATCGGGTCGCCCTTGTTGATCCTATAGACTGTTTCGATGAGTACGCAGGCGATAGCTGGACAGACGTACCTGATTGAGTCCCGCAGAACACCATTTTCGTCTTTGAACGGCTTATCGATAGGCAACACGTCATCCTTCATCGCAATACGGGCGGCGTACGGAACGGGTGAGTGCACGCGGAGCATCTCTCGCACAACGGCATCAAGATATGGGAGCGCCATGAGCGCGTCCATCGATGGTGTGTCCGTGTCGACAGAAAGAAGTTCTTCCCGGAGCTTGGCCTGAATTTCTGGTGCTTTCGTCAACGCAAAAAGTGCCCAAGTAGTAGCCGTGCTGTGACGCTGTCAAGCACTCATATTGTCAGATAGATGTGCGATCATACCTGGTAGTCTCATGACCGGCAACCAAGAACGTGGGTACCTCTGCAAAAAAGTCACGTCGGAACAGATAGCCAAGCCATGCAGAGCCAACGCACGCGCCAACACGTCTTCATCAGACATCCTCTGGCTCTCTGGGATGTCGGTTGCCATGTTGGCCTTGACCAACAACGACAACAGATCCCGACCCTGCAGGCTGCTCTTTTCGATTTTACCCTTGTCTGTCGCACCTGCTAGCGCGACAGCCTTGGCTTCCGCTAGCAGTTTTCTGCCAATGCGCGCCATCGTTTGACGTGCAATCTGAACTCTGCGCCCATGCGCGCTAGGCTATTATTCTGGGGATGAGGTCCAACTCAAGGGATGGGCATAATACCCACGATGATACGAAGGAGTGGGAAATATGTTTGCAGTACAGGGAGGACGCTCAATTTCTGTCCATCCCCGATGACAGTCTCCAATGCCATATTGAGTTCGTTTCGTTTCTCGTTGGCGTTGAGCGCATCAAAGTCGTAGTTGAAACCTAATTGTGTTCAACGGCGTCCTTTTGGGGCGAGATCACCAACGGCTCACCTGCAAGACCGATCACGTCCAGTGTCATTCGGCTCAGCCATGGGAAGATGTTGATATGGGCGCCCGTGGTGCTTCCAGCGGGGTCCTTGTCGATCTCAGAGGCCCATACATCCCGGAGCTGTTCGAACTAGGGTGAGCTATCCGTATAGAAATGATCGGAGCAACACACCCTAATAGCCTTGTCGAAGAAGATGTCGGTGAGCGCTCGAATTTGCGCCGGACCAAATGCAGGATTCTATGTATAGATTCCACCACATGAACAGAACATGTTTATGATCAATGTACGTACCATAATGTGCCTCTGAATAGGAATTCATGAGCCCAAAAAAGGGAGAGGGGAAATGGGCGCCGACCTGCTGACTGTGCTGGGCGCCTTCGACGATAATGACACCTACGGCTCGGTCAATACCTGGCGCCAGACACTCCCTCCACACACACCTTCGCCGAGGAACTGGGACAAACTGTACCTGACTGGAGGAGGTTTCTGGTAGTCGGTGGTGTGCGTGATGATATGGTTGATCGCTCTCAGGTTCGTCGTAAGCAATCGATAGCTCTACGAAAAGATAATCGGATCGGACACGGCGTCTTGGGAGGATGGCTTACGCTGAACCAGCCCCTGTACCTGAGTGTGGATCCGTACTGTCGCGCCCATTCTTCAAAGGGCGGGCCGGCTCCCTAGGAGCAAATGGGACA
>JBBPTV010000922.1:0-13759 GCA_038094275.1 Tubosaeta brunneosetosa | reverse complement strand
GTGACAGGCTGTGACAGACTGTGGCGATGCTGCACAGGGGGGGACCTGCTTGTAACAATGTAACCACTGTAACACATTGTGAAATGGTGTACAGTTCTGCACAACAACTTGGTGGTTTGCTGATGTATGCAACTGTGCATCCATCACCACTGCACTGACAGCAACAACGGGGCTCCCACTACCTCCACTACATGCCGGCGAGGGTATGCAACGGCATGCCCACCACCACTGCACTGAGGACGACACAGCGTGCACCTACCCCATCAGCTCCAGGCTGAGGTAGCGCAACGGCGCAACGTCACACCCGCCGCTGCTACCACTATCATGCGCCGGTGAGGACGATGGCGAGGACATGGGGTATGCAACTGCGCACCCACCTCTACTGCACCGACGACAACAACGGCACACCTACTCCCACCACCACCACATGCTGACAACGTCGGCGAGGATGAGGGTATGCAACGGCGCACCCACCACCACTACACTGGCGACAACAACAGCACTCACACTACCACCACCACCACATGCCCATGGCGATGACGGCATGGGTAGGGGCACACAACAGAGCACCCACCACTATGATGCCGACACCGACAAGGGTGAGGCGGCACAACGGCACAGTCACCACCACCACCCCATCTGCGTGCCCACAATGGTGACGGCAGCAAGGGCGAGGTGGCGCAACGGTGCCACCACCATCACCCCATCGCTTGCCCACAACGACGACAGCATGGGTGAGGGTGCATGACGGCACACTCGCCACCACAATACCAACAGCGGCAAGGGCAAGGCAGCACAACGGCATGGTCACCACTACCACCCTACCCGCGTATCCACGACAATGGCATGGGTGAGGGAACACAACAGCGCACCCACTTCCCAAATGCTGACGGTGACAAGAGCGAGGGTGCAACGGCGCAGTTACCACCACCCCAGCCACGTGCCCACGACGATGATGAAAATGAGGGTACAGCACTGGAACCATGGTGGGTGTATGGAGGGCAAGGGTGTGCACGCCCGCTTGCCACACGCATTTACATACAATTTCATGTAGTAGCTATGCATATAATATAATTTGATCTTGTATACAATTAGTACAGTGAGCTGGAAAAAAAAAAGCCAATGACATTGTACTACAGACGTCTTACAGTAACTACAGGCGACACAGGCGACACAGTTTGGTGAACTGCACAGCCACACATTGGCTTGTACAGGTCTGTGACTCTGTAGTGACGCTGTGACTAAGTTGCACAGGGGGGGACCTTGGTGTAACACTGTCACACCTGTGACAACCTATACAGCACTGCACAGGTACTTCGTGATTTGCTGATGGGCTTTCTGATAATGACCAATTCAGTAACACTTTGATATGGCAGTACTGCAAAGTAGTTAAGATGTCTGATTCAACGATCAGAGACACAACGAAAACCTCTCCTTGTGACATCCACTATGGCAACCCAAAACATCTTGTCCAGCAGAATCATAGGTAACAGATGACCTGTTGTCCTGATCAAACACTAGTCTGACTATCTCAGTTGATTACACCACCTACCTTTCCACTTTCTGTTATGAGGAAGGTTACTTCTACTTCACAAATGGTATCCTCTGCTTTCCTGAATGTGCCATTTTGATAGATCAACCTAATGGAGATGTCATTACCATCAACAATGTCATTGGTATGTTACACCTGTGATTAAATACAAAAGTTGAATGACTTATGGACAGCAGATCTAATAATTGAGCATCACCCTCAAGAATTAATGTTCATGCATGTTACAAGTGCACATCAGCATGCACCTAACATGTTAAATGTCCTTCAGACCTGCAAATGGCCTTTCAAAATCATAGTTGATGCAGTGGTATGAGTTACAAAGGGAGATGATGACTTTTTTGTATTAACATGGCACTGGATGTGACGAAGAGTTTCATGTCATCATGTGGTCCAAGAAAGCTACTAGCTCAAATAACTCAGTGGTAACATGAACAACCCTGGCATATTACCAACACACCTGTAAAGACAATAACAAAACCTGGCAGACAATGTAATGAACATGAGTGACACAGAGACTTCACAAGACACCATTGTAAACATCCTGAGTCACATGTCACATGTCACTGTTCCCAGATACATTGCCAATCTCAAGATGTTATACTTAGCATCATTGCACTGACTGGCACCATCTATGCCATGCATGTACACTTTATTTACAACTCTCAAATTGAATCTCGATCACACTTGTCAGTTACCATGACAAAAGCTACCATGTGACACACTCTTGAATCATACTGCAATAATTTAAACATTGTATGCACCTAATCATGGTATGACCAAACTATGCCCACTGCCTGCAACACTGACTGCTTGCTCATCTTTGCTGATGACACATATGCTAGAGGGTGCTTTGCATGTGACTGTGGCCTTCGCACAGTGACATGTCGACTCACAGATACTCTCCATCACCTTGCAGCCCAGGATCCATTGTCTTGGTACTGCTTCACTCCACCTGAGGAGATAACAGTGCAAGGTGATATCATCCATCAGCAAATCACAAAGTACCTGTGCAGTGCTGTACAGGTTGTCACAGATGTGATAGTGTTACACCAAGGTTCTCCCCTGTGCAACTTAGTTACAGTGTTGCCACAGAGTCATAGGGCTGTACCAGGTGATGTGTGGCTGTACAGCACACTGAAACTGTAGAGCCTGTGACGCCCATAGTTTACTGTAAGACATCTGTAGTATGATGTCATCAGCTTTTTTTTTTTTTCAGTTCACTGTACTAATTGTACACAAATCAAATTATATTAAATATGTAGCTACTATATGAAATCGTATGTACATGCATGTGGCAAGTGTGTGCATGTGCCATTTGCAAGTCCTCACCCTCCCAACACCCATCATCATTCCAATGCCTCTGTGTTCTTGTTTTCAGTGCAGGGGTCATGGTGGTGGGTGTGCTGCATCCCTGCCACTCCATTTCATGGTGGCGGGCACTGTCACCCCTGCTGATGTTGGGTTGGATGTGCCCTTGTGCTGCCTCACCCTTGTCACCATCAGCATTGGGGTGGTTGGCATGCTGTTGTGTGCCTCACCTATGCTGTTGTTGTTGTGGGCGCACAGGTGGGTGGTGGTGGTAACTGTGCCATTGCACATGCCCTTGCCCTTGTTGCTGTTGGCATTTGGGTGGTGGGTGCACTGTTGTGTGCCCTTGGCCATGCCATCGTCGTCATGGACACACAGGTGGGGTGGTGGTGGTGACTGTGCTGTTGCACTGTGTGACCCAGGTGGGTGCACTGTTGCATGCCATTGCCCTTGCCATTGTCATTGTGGACACATAGGGGTGGCATCTGCAAATCACCCTTTTTGGGACAGTGGCACAGTAATTCACATAATATTACAGCATGTACAGTAACACAGGTGACAGCATGACATAACTACAGTGTGACGACAGTGACTTGGTAACTCACAGCTGGTCACACAGTCACAGCGCCCAGGTTTGACAGTTGGAAACAGCAGTCCACAGTGCTACAGGCAAAACTAGCAAAATTAACTACCGTAAGCCCTAATCCCTTATGCTAATCACCCCAGACAGCAATTCTTTTACAGTGTGAGGTCACATGACCATGTCACACATAATGGTATGTTCAACTTCTTCTCGTCTCCTTGTTACTGACCACATGCCAACTTTCCGCCACCTTCTGCCTGCCGCTCACTGCCTACTACACTTACACAACCACCATCACAATACAAGGGTGGTGCAATAGCCCACAACCACCCAGCATGACCCCACCACCAGCCTGGATGACAGGCAGACCCAATGGCCTGTTCACCACAACCACACAATGGGGAGGGCAAGGTAGTGCAACCACACACCACACCACCATCACCCACAGGATGACAAGGAGGGTGTGGTAGCACAACAGCATATCCACCACCCACCAGGACAATGTGTGGGAAGCACAACTATGCACAGCACCACCACCCACAGGATGACGAGGAACACAATAGCACACCCACCACCCACCAAGATGATGCACTGGGGGCACAATTGTGCACAGATCCACCATCACCCACAGGACAACAAGGAAGGCAGGGTAGTATCGAGCAGAGCATTACACAAAGGGTGAGGACTGAAGTGACTCATATAGTGTTGGGCTTGCAGTTGCAGTGAGTGGGCACATGGAATTTAGAGGTAAAGATTCTATTTGAACTTAGATGGCTGAGTTCATATTATATACTACATGATTGTATTACATAATACTACCTAATATGTTGAACTGGATGTTCAACACTCCCCCTCGTTCAATAAATGGGTTTGTGTGAACATATATTGTAATGCTAAACATATCACGAAGGATGTTCAACTCAACTCCAAAGAGGTGGACACTCACAAAGAGGTACCACAGCGTCTCTTCTAACTAGTTGAGTACAAACCAAAGAAAGTGGTCAAGGGACGATGATGTGAGTCGTACAAAGAGATTCAGAGTGCTGAGACAAGGATGAAGGTTGTTGACTAAGATTGAGGATGAAGAATATAATGGAGATCATAGACTGAGGACAAGGGACATTGATGAGAGCCAAAGGCAACAAGGGAGACTTAGAGGACTCTAGAATTGCTCGAGGACAGGAGATTGCTATGTTGTATTGCGTAGAATCAGTGTAAGGAGTAAAAGTACAGGGCGAACAGTATAAGTATTCCTATCATGAGAGAAAGGAATGTAATAGAATGTGATGGAACAAGGGGACACATTGCCATTGTGAGAGAGACAGCTGTGGAGCTAATTGTCCAATCAAAAGGGTTTACATAAGTGGGATAACATGAGTGATGAAACCAAGAGAGAACAAGACAAGAGAAAGAGAAGAAAAATCATAACATTACCCCTCTTGTACAATTGAAGTACCAGCTCAATTTTGTTCTTCATAAACACCAGCAACTTCTTCAGAAAAGAGTCCAGACATATGTGCAGCATAAGGACAGTTGTCAACGATATGACCAGGTTCCATACAGAGGGCACAAAGTCAGTTAGGACAAAGACATGGACCATGACCCCAGTGATTACAGAAGTTGCAGAAGAAACAAAGGTAATGGATAGCAAGGTGACCAGGAGCAGGAGTGTGGCAACGAGGGCAATGGAATTGGGGGCAGTCAACTTGATAATGACCCGTATGATGACAGTAAAAATATACAGTGGATGCGGTAGCTTCTTGGCAATAAAACCAAGACTCTAGTATTTGAGTAGGGGAGTTGAGTACCATTCGTCCGTCAGCTAGATGTTGGTAGAGAGCACGAACTTGTGTTTGGGCTTCATGGTCAACAATGGTAGAGCCATCAGTGACAGTGGTGCCATCTAAGGCTTCAGTTATCATTGTTAAAGTGGAGGAACTCAGAAGGGAGTCAGGAGGTGGAGGAGGAATGTCCCAGTATATTGCTTCGATATAGATGGTGTTAGAGTTCAACGATGAAGAGGATGGAGGTGGAGAGGATAAGTGGTCTATCAGGGTGAGGGAAGATGATTTGGTGGGAGAAGGGGGAGCTAGGATAGGAAGAGGAGATTCTTCAATGGGTGATTGGGTAAATTGACCACCATCCAGACGAGAGGTAACATTTTCAAGGTAAAAGTCTCATTCCTGTGTAGTCAAAGAGGAAAATATAGGACAAAAGATGGGAAGTATGATCCAAACAGGAAGTCTAGGTACTAGATTGGCGAAATGGTTTAGTACTAATAGGTCAAGGACCTGTTCAGACAATTGCCCAATAGCAACATGAAGAGGAAGTCCAAAAGAAGCGGGCAGATTTTTTGGGGTGGAGTGAAAGTGAAGATTTTGAATGTGCACCATGGTATGAAACAACCCAATGAGATGACACAAAGTGTCATTGTTTTGATATGAAGGGTCCTCTTGGATGATTTGCCAGAGAGCGGGATCAGAGAGGATAGTTGAATAGAGAATGGGCAAGACATGAGGCAGAATTAAAGAAGGTTGCACAGGATAAGAGTGTAAAGGTGATGGGTCCGAAGTAGTAGAGGAGCGAGATTGAAGAGTAATAGACATAGGAGGAAATGAAGCTAAACGTATAAGGATGACTTTGTTTGATTTTGAAAGGAAATATAATGAAGCGAACAATGAGGCCACTGCAAAAGAGGAAACAGGGAGAGAAACAGGATGATGAACATGTTGCCAGAGGATCAGTTACTAGGTAGCAGCACACAGCAGCATGCTATGACTTTCACTGATTCAAGCTGAGTGCGAGTGAGTGGGAAAAGGGAGTGGGATGTACAAAGGGGAGAAGCAAGCTACTTCAGGGAGTGGGAGCATTTATAAGTGGAAAGGATCCTGGGAGCATGACAGAGATTTTCTTCAGGTTCCCAGGTGGCTTTGGACTGAGAGTATCCTTTCCATGTGGTCAGGTACTGATAGTTGCCAGGGTGGCCTTTGTGTGATAGGATGGCTTCTACTTTGAATTCTTCTTCGTCATCTATAACTTCTGGAGGCGGTTCAGAAAAGGAGGGACCATGTGCTTCGGTTTGTTTGAACGGGGATAGAAGGGAAGTGTGGAATGTGTCATGGATTTTCCAGGAGGGAGGTAATCTAAGGCGATACACGAGGGGAGAAATGACTTGGGAGATCTCGAAGGGTCCATGGCATTTGGGAGCAAGTTTTCTAGAAGGATATGGGATATGGAGGTTGGTGGCTTCAAGCCATACTTTGTCTCCAACTTTCCAGGGGGAGAATGAGTGGGTGGAGTGGTGAGTCATCGCCATACAGGCGGAGTCATGTGCTACAAGGGCTTCTTCTCATGCTTTGGACAGGGCGATCAATCTGTCAGACAGAGTGGGAATGAATGTTTTACCCAGGGCAGGAAATGATTGGGGTTCATATCCGAGGAGGAGGGAGAACGGAGATGACTTAGTGGAGCTATGGGGGGCAGAGTTGTGATGGAATTTGGCGGTAGTGAGGAATTCTGACCAGGAGTGGGGGTTGTTGGCACAGAAGATATGGAGGTAGGTTTTAAGTTCTTGGTTTGTATGTTTAGTTTGGCCATCGGTCTGGGGATGATACGCAGTGGAGAGTTGGATGTCATACTGGAGGTGAGCGAGTTCTAGGGCAAACATGGAGGCGAACTGTGGACCATGATCAGAGATGATAGAATCATAAAGGCCAAAGCATTTGAACACATTGTTGAAGAAAAGTTTAGCAACTCCTGTGGCATCAATGGTTTTGTTACAAGGGATGAAAATTACCCCCTTCATAAGGCCATGATTGACCACGACCATAATAGAATCAAAATCTGAGGACAAAGGGAGATCTGTGATAAGATCAACCGAGATCTGACAGAAATGTAAGGATGATGTGGACAGGATGGGGTTCAGAGGAGCAACAGTGGGGTGAGTGTTGACCTTGGATTGCTGACATACAGCACAACCAGCAACAAAGTTTTTGATGAAAGCACCAAGTCTGGGCCACCAAAAGTCATGTTCTAAGATTGCCTTCATGCGGAATTGACCAGTGTGGCCAGATGTAGGGGAGAAGTGAACGCTATGAAGAAGTGTGGATTGGGATGAGGGTAGAACATATAAACGTTCTTTGTAAAATAGATGGCCATTATCAAACGACCAGTCTTGGAGAGAGGAACGAGGAAACAAAGGTGTTGCTTCTTCCATGGCTTTTAGTGCATGAAGGACCAGCGGATCAGACAAGGACAAGGATCGGATGTGGTTGAGGAGTGCAAGGTTGAGGGCATTGATGATGACAGGGTCTGGGAGGATAGATGCATCAGTGTTGTCAAGGGAGGTGTCAATGGAGTCTTTTTGGGAAAGGGCATTGGCAGGACCCATCTGGGTTCTGGGGGTTACTTTCCAGACAAGGTCAAAGTCGAGGAGGAAGAGGGACCAGCAGGCTTGTCGACAAGAGAGTTTTTGAGGGTCTTTGATGAAGGAGAGGTTCTTGTGATCTGTGATAATCATGACAGGGTGTGAAGTACCAAGGAGATATTGTCGCCATTCTTCTAAAGTGAGGATGACGGTCAGGAGTTCTCGGTCGTAGATGTCATAGTTTCATTCAGCAGGGGAGAAGGTCTTTGAGAAGTAGGCACAGGGATGGAGATCACCATTGACATCGGCTTGGAGGAGGACTGCTCCAGAGGTGATTAAAGAAGCATCAGTCATGATGGAGAAGGGACGAGATGTGTTGGGGAGGGCAAGAACTGGGGCAGAGCAGAACTAGGTAATGAGTGAATGGAAAGCAGCTTCTTGAAGGGAAGTCCATAACCAGGGTTCATTCTTTCGGGTTAGCAGGATGAGGGGAGCAACGATGTTGGAGAAGTCGGGAATGAACTTCCGGTAGA
The DNA here is from genome assembly GCA_038094275.1 of Tubosaeta brunneosetosa. Lineage (NCBI taxonomy): Eukaryota > Fungi > Basidiomycota > Agaricomycetes > Boletales > Boletaceae > Tubosaeta > Tubosaeta brunneosetosa. Next base: position 5,417 of record JBBPTV010000922.1, on the reverse strand, counting down.
AATTGGCAAAGCCTAAAAACTGCAGATTCCTTTGACTGATGTAAGAGGTTTCCAGTCCTTGATAGCGGTGAGTTTGACTGGGTCCATCTCGAGGCATCCTTGACCAATGATCATGCTAAGGTATTCCATCTGAGGGGTGTCAAAGGAGCATTTGGAGATCTTGAGTGAAAGGCCATGTTCCCTGAGTCATTGTAAGACCCAACGTGTGCGATTGTGGTGGAGTTTGATGTTGTCTTTCATGTGAATGCCAAGGTCGTCCATGTAAATTTTCAACCAACGTTCTGCAAGCATATCCACAAAGATATGGTTCATGAAGGCTTGGAATGTGGGAGGAGCATTGTTGAAGCCAAAGAACATTACCATGGGTTTGAAAAGTCCTAGTGGAGTGATGAATGCCACTTTCCATTGGTCCTCTTCACGAATCTGAATGTTGTTGCATCCCCAGCGTATATTGAACTTGGTGAATATGGTCAAGTCCTTCATGTCATCGATAAGATCAGAGATGAGAGGAAGGGGATACACATTTCAGATGGTGAACAAGTTGAGATAATGATAGTCTTGACAGGGACAAAGAGAACCATCTTTTTTGGGTATGAAGAAGAAAGGAGATGCTTGTGGGGATTTGGACAGGACAATGTGACTGGTTTTCAAATGTTCTTTGACAAAGAGGTGGCAGACCTCTTTCTCGGCAGGGTTCAGCGAATAGACTTTGGCAATTTTTGGGACGAAGGTGGGCTTAAGTTCAATGGTGTGATCGTAGGGTCGGTGAGAAGGCAGGGTGGTGAAGGTTTTCTCAGAGAACACATCTTCATAGTCTTGGCACCAGGTGGGGATTTCATGTTCTTGTTTGCTTGCTTGTTGAGCCAATTGGGTTGACAGGGTTACTCTGTTGATCTCATTCTGGGGCAGACTCTTACGAAGAGGTACCACAGCATCCCAGAATGGAATCTCAGGGTCAATACTTACTGTACCATAGGTCCAGTCAATGGTAGGGTTCCATTGTTTGAGCCAGGGCATTCCTAGAATGATCTGTCACTTGCCGAGGGTGACAACCATGAGGTCGAGTTGGTGGTCAAAGGAAGAGAGTTGAGCATTAGCTTGGATCTTGTACTTGATAGCTCCTCTTTTATTTGGAGAGCCATCTACATTGTAAGCCATAAGGGGTTTCAGAAGACATTTGATTTCCATGTGAAGGGCGGGGACAAGGCTAGGGTCGATGAAGTTACTGGTGGCTCCACAGTCAATGAGAGCGACAGTCGTGGCAGTTTTTGATCTGGCTTGTAACCAGATGGGCAGATGGATGGTTCTTTGATTGGGTAATCCCTTGAATATATGGGAAGGAGAAGAGGGTGTCGACACGTCTTTTCTGGCCAGGAAGTCTTGGATAGTGTAGATTGTGAGTTCCTCGTCAGAGGGTTCTTCAGTAGGTTCACAGAGGGTTTTCAAAGTTCAAGGGGGTTCGGGTTTCACAAGGTAGGCCTTGAGCTTTTGAAGGCCTTTGGTTAGGTCCTTCCCAGAGGTGTGAAGTTTATCCAGGTAAGTGTCAACAGCAGAGGTGGGCTTTGGGGTCGTGGGTGTTCCAAATGCGGTTTTCAAGACGAGGGTGATTGAGTCTTCATCGACTCCAGAGTTACAAAGTTTGTTAAAGTATGTGCTTAGAGCGCCAGTGGGTGTGGAGGTTTCTGGGACAGGGTCAAAGTGGGCTATGGTTTTGGCAGGACTGAGGTTCAGTGGTCGAGGGGGCGAGGGTTTAGTGCCAAGGCACTCAATGGCATTGTGTCCTTTCTTGTGACATCGGAAGCAAAGGCCAAGGTTAGCGCATTTGATACACTCTTCTGGGGATAGTTTCTTGAGCTTGATGTAGGTAATATCCATGGTTGCAAAGGGGGCAGGTGAGTTTTTAGGACGACAAGGGGACGGTGTTACTGGGATTTCAGGGACGAGGAGTGAACAAAGAGTTCACTAGAGACAAAGGCTTGGGGATCCTTCCTAGTGGGTGTTACTGGGACAATGGGGTCAATTGCTAGGATGATGATGACAGTGATCGGCCGTCCGATGGTTGATCTGGAGTGACTAGATCCTAGGGTCAGTGAACTATGGTTGCAATGACGATAATTGGTTGTCTGATGGGTGTGGTGGGGAGCAGTGACTAGGATGACGATGGCCGGTTGTCCAATGATTGCCCAAGGGCACAATGAGTGGCTTGACTGTGACTGAGGGAGGTGGAGGATGGGGCAGGCCCTGCTCTGTAACAGGAGGGGCTAAAGGAGACACTGATTCTTTTGTAATGCTAAACGTACCATGAAGGATGTTCGACTCAACTCCAAAGAGGTGGACACTCACAAAGAGGTACCACAGCGTCTCTCCTAGCTAGCTGAGTACAAATCAAAGAAAGTGGTCAAGGGACGACAATGTGAGTCATACAAAGAGATCCAGAGTGCTGAGACGAGGACAAAGGTTGTTGACTAAGATTAAGGACGAAGAATACGATGGAAATTGTAGACTGAGGACAAGGGACATTGACGAAAGCCAAAGGCAACAAGGGAGACTCAGAGGACTTGAGAATTGCTCGAGGACAGGAGATTGCTATGTTGTATTACATAGAATCAGTGTAAGGAGTAAAAGTACAGGGCGAACGGTATAAGTATTCCTATCGTGAGAGAAAGGAATGTAATAGAATGTGATGGAACAAGGGGACACATTGCCATTGTGAGAGAGACAGCTGTGGAGCTAATTGTCCAATCAAAAGGGTTTACATAAGTGGGATAACATGAGTGATGAAACCAAGAGAGAACGAGACAAGAGAAGGAGAAGAAAAATCATAACATATATGATAGAACAGATAGTTGACATTAGTAGAAGATAAGTCCCAACTGAGATCTAAGTTGATTGAAACAAACTTGTCCAAGATTCTTGGTGAACATATCTGCAGGATTAATGGATCCTTCTATATAGAAGAGTTCAATGGTTCCATTCTCAACCCATTCATGTATTGCATGCCACTTAAGCTCTACATGCTTATTTCATGTTTTTGTAACAGGGTTGGATGCCATGAATATGGATCCTTGGTTATCACCGCAGATAGGAGTAGGGGTAAGTTTGTACCTGAGTTCTCCAAGAAGTTGCCTAATCCAAACAAACTACTTGGTGGCTACAATCAGACAATGTGATGTATTCAGCCTCAGTAGAGCTATGTGATACATGCGATTGCTGCCATGATCTCCAACTGAACATGCAATTGACTGGTTTGATATACCAGCCTGTCTGTGAGCACCTGGTATTGTGATTGGATGCATGATCTGAATCAGTACATGCAATCAAGCCTGCGCCTGATCTACCATCATAACATAGTGCATATTTCCTGGTGCCAGCCAGGTATTTGCAGATATAAAGTGCTCTGTCAAGGTGATCCTGTGAAGGATTGGCAGCGTGGCGAGAGAGGGTAATCACTGCAAAGGTGATATCTGGGCGAGTGCCCAACATCAGATATAGCAAAGATCCAATGACTGTTTGGAATCTTTGGTGAAGTTTGTAGTCAATAGAACCACTGTGTTTGGTGGGTTTGTAGCCTATAGGAAGAGGAGTAGGGGCAGCTCAGGTGTTTGTCATTCCAAAGCACTCTAGGACTTTGTCAAGATATGCACACTGGTTGACTAGTATCTTTTGTCCTTCTCGTTTGATGCGCATATGTAGGAATTCATTTGCTACACTGAGGTCTCTGCATTCCCATTTCTTCATGAAGTGGCTTTTGATCTCATTGACAATAGCCTTAGAGGGACTGCAAAATATTGCATCACCTACATAGACAATGGCTACAACTGTAAGGGAGCCTTTCTTCTTATATAAGAAGATGCCTGGGTCAGACTTTAGGTGTTCAAAGCCGAGTTCTTTCATGGATTCATTAAGAGCCTTCCACCAGGCAAGCCCAGCTTGTTTCAGACCATATAAGGCTTTCTTTAGGCAGAGTACTTTGCCCTTTAAGCTGGAAGACTCAAAGCCTTTGGGAAGTTCCATGTAGATCTCTTCATCCAAGCTGCCATATAAATAGGCACTGCTGACATCTATGGCTTTCATATGCCAGTTCTCTAGTGCAGCTAGTGCTAACATAAGTTGCACTGTTTCATAGCATACTACTGGAGAAAATATTTGGTTGAAGTCTAAACCTTTGACCTGGGAAAATTCCTTTGCAACTAGACATGCTCGCTTTCGACCATCTGGTTTGATGTCAAATATCCATCAATTTTTGATGACCTTTCTATAAGTGGGTCGATCTATGATTTTGAATACATCATGTTTTTCTAGCATATCAAGCTGCTTACAATAGGCAGCTTTCCATTCATCCTGTAGGTTGGCCAGTAGTGTTGTGATATCCTTCAATGTCTATTCTCATACAGGCTTTGTCTCAACTGCAGATTTTAGACTAATCGTCTTGGAAAGTAGAAAGTGCTAGAATTGTACTCCCCCTTCTCAGCATAACTTCTCAACCTCAGCATCAGAATCCTCATGGGATGAGCTTTCAGGAGCAGCTGGAGGGTCAGCAGGTAGAGGTGTGCCGGGAAATTGGCTAGGCATTTTGTCAGATGGACCCTCAAAAGGATCATCAGACTGTTTCTCAACTCTTTCTTTCCATTTGGACATGCACTCAATCTCTTTCACCTGTTGGACTGGGTGTTGGTCATCATCATACACATTTCCAGGTCTTTGTGGCACTCTCCTTTCGCGCTGTGGTCACTGTGGAAAAGGAACAGAAGGAGGGTGAGGAGCTCTCCATGGTGCATGAGGTGGTGGAGATGGCAGAGGTCTTGGCAATGGGGTATGTGGTTGGATAGAAGAAGGTGGATGTGGAGCATGCAGGCATGTGGGTTGGTATTCTTCTGGTTCAAGAAGGGGAAGCTCTACTTTAGTAGGCTCTTCTGGAATAACGGGTTTAGCAAGTGGGGTGCGTTTGGGGTTAGCACACTTAGGGAATAGTGACTCATCAAAGAGTGCTTGTGCAGCTGTAAAGAGAATGTTGTTGGGGGATCGCATGAAGAGATAGTTTTTCTCATTGTCAGGTGCTATGCTGAGATACACCACAAGCTCTGATTTAGAAGCCAGCTTGTTGGTGCGGATATCCTCAGGGAGGTGTACATACACTCCACAACCAAAGATGCATAGGTGGCTAATATCTGGAGACTGCTTAAGCAGGAGCTCATATGGGGTTTTCCAATTATGGTGGTGTAAGAGTGTGTGATTGTATAAGTGCACAGCATGATCCTAGCTAAACTCCCACCAGGAATCAGCAAGGCAAGCCTCAAGGCACATTGCTTCTGATTTATCTGTAACGCTAGGCGTACCCAAGAGGGCGTTCTACTTAACCCAAGAGAGGCGGACGCTCACGAAGAGGTACCACAGCGTCTCTCCTAGCAAGTTAAGTG
>JBBPTV010000921.1:0-13767 GCA_038094275.1 Tubosaeta brunneosetosa | reverse complement strand
GCTGGCGCAGCGCCCATCCCGTTAATTCAGGCAAAGTCACCCTCCCATGTCCAAATTTAGAAATATTATTCATCTACATAAAACCCTTGGCCTTGTGCTCGCGTACTTCATACGACGTGTTCGCCCCGACACATCTAGATGTGACACGACCAGTATTGAGGTAAGTTTGCTTTCTGGTGCGGCTCAGGACGCTGTGCTTTCTGACACATCACACTTTGACGACGGGTTTAAAACCCCCACTTCCACCACGCACTGTCTCTCATCCGGCTGGACCTACCCATCATTCCTACGTGTCGTGTGTTCTACCAATCGTATCTATGACCAGGGCTACGAAGCAAAAACGACCATCGTCCTTTGACGGCAACGCCTCCACGGATACTCGCCCGAAGAGAACAAAAACTTTGGCACCCATTGGAGATGGTAGCATCGTCCCTTGTGCTACCACAAACGCTCACTCTCTAACCAGGGATAGATTCCGGTGGCCAGCCGACCCGTCGGTCGGCAAGGTCCAACATGGGCAAAGGCGGGCAGATGGCTCAGTTGGAGAATATTGAACGCATCCAAACTCAGATTTCCAGCAAAGTGTCCAAACTCGCTGCCGCTACAGCGAACGAACCGTTGAATCCGATGGCTCCAATGGCTGGCGATGTAGGTTTTCGTACGTCGAAGACGTCTTCTGGTGACACGGTACGCAAGTTACTTGGCGTCTACTCTGCTTTAACGACTAGATAGGTTTTTTCCAACCCCTACGCCCGCTCAGGAGCTCGCCAGCAACTTTTACCCAGGTATCAGGCATCGGTAGAAGGCTCGCGCTATGGTTTCGACCCCTCGATGGGTAATGTTGGCGTGGATCCGCAACAGGGACCCTTTGACGCTCCTTCAGGTTTGACCTCCGGTAATGGCCCTAACGTGACGTCTGGGCCTACTTCAACTACTACCTCTGGCAGTCATGAATCTACCCCCCCATGTGCTGGAAAATCTAGAGATCTCATGTATCGACCGGGGGTTACTGCTCCTGCGTCTCGGTCTGGGTCCATGGCCCCTGCATCTCGCGCTGGATCTACTACGCCCATGAACCGTGCCGCACCGGCCTCGCACGGTGGATCCATTCCACCCACTTCTCGCTCCGGTTCTGTCGTCTCTACCGGATCTATTCCTCCAGCTTCCCGTGCTGGCTCTGTCGTCTCTACCGGATCTATTCCTCCAGCTTCCCGTGCTGGCTCTGTCATCTCTACCACACGTGGCGGATCTATTCCTCCAGCTTCCCGTGCTGGCTCTGTTGTTCATCACCCCGAATTCAATGACTCCCCCAAGATGCTACGAGCGCCGCCGAGAGCTTCTCAACCCTCCCAACGAAGTCGTGTCCCTTTTACACGAACGTACTCGGCACACAGTCTGGAAGAGATGACGCACCAGGTGCGCGTCCGTTCGGGTACTTCAAGGCCACCGCCATACCTTTCTTGGGTTGACGCTCCGCTGGAAAACGATGAGCCGCCTCTCTCCCAGGTGGCGACTCGTAATGTCGTTCAACAGGATGAGCCCCCAATCGACGAGGTCTCGCCCGATGAGGATGAACGCGAGGCTGAAGCATTTCTTCGATGTAAGTACATAATAACTCTTTCCGGCACTGGTTCATGTGTGACATAGCATCTCGCTGCATCTCGGATCGCGATATAGGCATGTCTCTTTATATCAGTCAGCACATAACTAATGACTACCACAGAGGTTCCTCACAATGACGGCTTTGACGAAGGTGTTATTGGTGAGCCATTCATGTGAATTCGATCGTGATTAATAGGTGGTACAGATCCAGCTCTACTCGCCGAGGAACATTCCGATGCTACTATGCTAGGTGATCTTCAGCGTATGCTAACAAGTACATAGCTCACGGCTGACATATTTACACAGCTCCACAGCTGCTAATGGATAAGGAACCGCTACCAGAGGAGCAAGGGTCTGATCAGGACTTTGGTGACTTGGATTCCCGTACGCCGAGCTAACGAACAAGCTGAATTAAGCTGACATACGACACAGACCCCCGCCCCCTCGCCGAGGAACGTGAACGCTTCAACAATGCTGCTGCCACCGACGTCGTTGATCAATACCATCAACGTAACCGCATTCCCCGTCCGCCGGATCCATCAACGTTGGACGGTGTCCGTCTTCGGCAACAACGCTCGATTGTCGGCAATCCTCGCTCACGGGAAAGGCTAGTATCCCCTACCGCTCACACCCAGCCTCAACCTGAAGCTACATTCGTGGCTGGGGATCCCGACGAAGGACCACTAGGCCCAGATGTCCCTCCGGGTCCTTTGATAGGTTCCGCCTCCAAGCTTCGTTCATATCCTCACAAATTCCGTGAAGTCATTGAACGCGCAAAACAGATATCGCAGTGCGAGTCTGCTGTGGGCGAGCCGTTCCCCAGTCGTTCGGAATTTCTCGATCGGCTAAGTGGCGAGCACTTCACCGAAGCCCTGCATGAATGCGAAAACGTCCCAAATGGTGGGTATGATCTCGACCATTAACGAGCCAATCGCTGACCTTTACAGGATACTGGCCGCAATACAGGAAAGAACTTGCAATCCTGGTAAGTCGACCTTTCAGTTTATTCATCCGCTAACAAATGGGCTCTCCAGCTTTGGGAAGCCTTGATGACTTGGCATTCGACATTGAAAGCCAGGGCGCGCGAGATTGTGCCGCGTTTTTACAACCTTGGTGAAGAACACTCCTCAGAGGAAAACAGAACTGAAGCCGAGCGTCTCAATCGAAAATCGGTATTTACGCATGATGGCGTCGACGATGAGGTATGTCGTATCAATTGATTTATTCTTATTGACACGCTGCAGGGTTTTGTAAACCACATGGCCGCGCCTGCTCTTGCTGCGCTTATCACTTCATTTTTTTACAACGGCCCCTCCGCCCTCGGTGTCTTGTTTCCGAAGGAGTTCGACCGTGAGGTTCCAAGAGTTACCGTTTGTCTAGCAGCAACTGTGGTACGATTTTTTCGACACCGTTTCGTCTAACTTTATACATATCTATTTCTCAGATCCGAGCCGCTATCGACGAGTATGTCATTACCGGCGTTCGTCAGGATCGAACATTTGAGTATGCAACCTATTCCAAGATTTATCGCAGCTTTTGCGGAATGCAAACCACCATCGACAGCGACCCAAGGCACGCCGCGAAGACAAAGGCGCTCTGGACTGAGTGGGCCACTTCCGCCAGGTACGTGGTTCAAATTGATGTATCTATTTCTACTGAATGATTATTACAGGGCATCCGATAACTCAGGAGCTGTCATTGTTGCTTTTGATAGTGATTTTGAGCCCATGCTGGATTGATTAGCAAGCATAGTACTGTGCCCAATGTGATTGGTTGTTTGTATGTCCATGCAAATGTCTGTGTAGTGAACTAGTGTGTGTGGAGTACTGGCAATGCTGTGTGATATCTGTGCAGGATGTATGTGGGGTTCTAGGAAGACCTGTCAAGTGCCTCATAATAGCTGTATTCATCTTTTGAGGTCAATGTCCACAGCCCTACACATGCCTGTGAATCTCTACAATAGTAAGTACCTTTCTATAATGTCTGTGACACTACACATGTCTGTACATGTCTGTACAGACTATGGTTGGTTTGCTGATGTCTTCCTTCTGTGCATTCGTTAGTCTTGCATGTACACGCTTACCGTTGATAATAGAGATGTGCGCCATTGGACAGAGACTGAGGGGGGAGGCAATAAATTTGATTGCTTTATATACAGCAGAGAGCAGAGTGAAAACCAGATGAAAAAAAAAAACACCATACAGCCAAACGATTCATTTGGATTTACCTGGATTAGAATTAACGAAATTTTGGAGACAAATGCAACTTACCAGTCTTTCAACAGTCCTTGCTTACCATTCTCATAATTTTAAGTATAGGCTCAAACAGTGCTTCAGGGACACTGTTCTTGGCCAAATTAGCCGTCCAAGACTCGGGCTCATATCCGGGCGACTGATAAATCCCCATCCAGATTTCATTTACCGTGGTTGTGCCAACTTGATGCCCATCGAGCAATGCGCAGATTTCGTTGGTGATGCGGTCGTACCCAGCATCACGCTGCTCGTTGTGGGTGCCCACAAACGGATCCATTGCCATAAGGTAGAAGTGGTTAGTCACTGCTAACCCTTCGTTCTTCCTATGCATCGATGTTTGGATCTGTATGTTGGTAGCGCTAGGCCCGCTTGTATCAGGGGTGGGAGGGGTATGCTTGGGGGTGTGGATCGCTGAGTTATGCTTTCCAGGCGACGTTTGGCGAGAAATGGAAGGTCCGGCACTGAATGTGGGCAAGCAAGTGGTGGACTCTTGGTCAGCTGGCCGGATCTTTCTACGTGAGGTAGCACGTGCTGTGGCCACCTCAACGTTGCTTGTGGTGACCACTTGGATTGGTTGCCTCTTCGATGTGCGCTTGGTCTCCATGGTGTGGTCGATTGCTCGAGTGCCTGGCTTTATCACCGGCCTTGCAAAACCCAGCGTGCGAGGGTCTGGCACCTTGGTGGCATGGTTTGTCGGTGCCAAAATAAAAGGCGGAGCCTTGCTGGGGTTACGGCGTGATTTGTTTGCAGTGGGCAACTCAGGGATAAGTGCTGAGCTACGGATCTTGGGGGTTCCGGGGTTAGAGTCAGAGTTGGAGCTAATAGAAATATGGGAGTGGTCGCTCTCGTCATCAGTGACCTCGGGTAGTGGGATTGTGAATTTTCCAACGCGCTTCAATGGTCCAGACATTCAGCCAGAGTGCATGACCACAATATCATTGGCAAGTAATTCTGTGGCTGGTGAGAGAGGGTCCCTCCGCCACTTTTCCTGGATAGTCACATATTCAGGGGAACAAACGATGAAGGGTTCAGGGCTATGGTCGGAAGCAATAGGAGAATTGGCGGCCTCATGGACACTTGACAGTGGTGAAACAAAGACGCGTGAGTCATGGGAGGACAAGGTCATGTTCGAGATGTCTGTCATAGACGTGCGATGAGAGGCTGAAAATTGTGTCGACAATGAGATATCCCCGTCAGAGAGATCTTGATGGGGTAAAAGAACTGGAGTCGATTGGATCATTGGATCTGGGAAAATGAAGGGCGAGTCACAACTCGCTGATATCTGTTCGTCAAGGTGAAGACCTAGTATCCGAAGTCAAATAATAGATGGCGAGAGTCGAATAAAAAAACTTACTAGTGGTTGTTGAAGGTGGAAGTTCAACAGTATTCCATCCAAACAAACGCTCACAAACAGCTGGAAGGTACTCGTTCGTGAAGAATTCTGTGATGTACCGGATGCTCATGCGCTCTATGTCACCGTTGACATGATGTGAAAGTGTGATTGAAGGTTTTGCTACAGGGAGAGCATGGCCATCCGCCTTCTTGAAGATGAAGTTGGCAGACAATTTGATCTCGACATGCGCCTTTTCAGAAGCAATTGAGAAAATGGTTCATTAGTTACAATACAGTTCTTACCGGCTCTCGAATCAGAAATAGGTGATCCAACTGGCTTTTATTCATGGACGTTTTTTGACAGTAGATGCGGGGCATGGATGGAACTAGTGGAAAGCAATAGAGTTTGTGAATGTTGGCAGCTGGATCGGTAGCGCTTTAATACTATGCTGTGTTGTAAAGATAACGGATTGGTGTCCATACCATGAATAGGCTATGTTTTATGTACATTCAACACATCGAAGTATGCACTGTTGGCAAGGTTAGAAATGGGATTAAGTATGACCTTTGATTGGCTTTCCTTCTTCTCCTTCGGTGCACCATCAGTCATTCGACAGTGTCTCAATCATGCTTGTCTGTTGGGATTGGCCAAGTTGCTGGACACAAGTTGAGTTGAGTTCAGAACCTGCAGTCAGGGCGCTGTACAATTTTGCTGCTTGTCTTGCACACGATCGCCACATGGACATCTTGGAGGATGGGTGAGTTGACAGTACAGTTGTTTGTGCTGCCCTCGAAATGGTCGGTAGAGTTCTTTGTTGTTGGAGCAAGTTAATCGTTCGTTAATCATCGACCAAACAAACATTGTAATAAAACACTACTCAATGCGTTCTAGGCAATCTGTAAGGTTAATCGCAAGGGCAACTACGTCGTCGTCATCATCGTCATCATTGTTATCCTCCTCCTCCTCCTGCTCATCTCTAGTGTCAGGTGCTTGCTCCCCTGCTATCTCAGGATGCCAACCGCTATACCCATCCAACTTGCAAATCTTGTGAAGGATCTTGTGGTGAGTATTATTTACATGGTGTCGTTCAGCATAGAGTAATTTCATCTCGGCAGCAATCTGTTTATCTCCCGACTCCTGGAGTTTCCATTCAGCTGCCACAATCTGTTTGTCATTGTGATCAACCCATACAGCTAGCCGGCAGACCTCAACATTCAAGCGAACAATCTCTTCTTTTGATCACAAGACTTTGAAGTACTTCGTACACATATCGTGGTTTGTGGGCTGTGCCCATGGCTTTGTCAGGACTTTGTTGTGCGAGGCCTTGAGAAGTGAAAATTCGCCTAAAGCACTATAGCTGACAATGTTGGAATACTCGAGCTTTGGACATGGGGGTTTCTGGTGTGGTGCAAGCTTGTTGTACTGTTCGATGGCTGTACAGATTGCTGTAGAATGACGTGACAGGGCCTTTGAGATATGTTTCTGCATCTTATAACCTGAGAAACTGTCAAAAACTGGTGGAAGGTGTAACATGTAACACGAACCTGTTCCAGCGAGATTTGCTTTGGAAATTTCAAACAGATGCTGAACAACCAAGCTCTTCAATCACACAAATAAAGGTGCGATGCTTGGCATAGTCCTCAACAGCAACGTATTCTGGGTCCTCAGGTTTCCAACACACTTTGATCCCCTGTTGCTGCTCGAAGTGTTCAACAACATTTAGCTGCAGCTCGTACTTACGCCATGCTGACGAATATTCAGCGGATAGGGCACTCAAACACTTTTGAGTCACTGTGTCAAGACCTGACTTGGGTGTAAAGTTGGCAGGCATGTACATGAGGTAAGGGGACGAGGTGAGCTCAGCATACACTTTCCTAGATGCAGGCATGCATGAGTATATTTTACGAGAGAAATAAAGTTGCAAAACTTACTCTGCTGAATGGAGCTTCTGAAGCTCCATGACGTACGTTACCGCCGTGGATGTTGCGTCCGGCTCGTTTGCACAGCTACTCAGATATGTCAACTCTTCTTGATGCCAAGTTTTGAAGTCTTCATCACAAAAGCCTGACACAGCTTTGAACTGGTCCAGTTCTGCAGTATATTCACGGATGATGCATAGGGCTTGTTTATAGTTATTGTACAAGAACTGACCTATCAATTAGTACTGATCAGCATTGAAAAGCTGTAGTTTACGATAATACGTACTAAGCTCATGATACTTGTCCGAATCCCATTGGTCAAAGTGGAGGTCCAGAAACTGTTTCCAATGGAAGAGTGACGCGTGCCGAATGAGCGTTGCTGTGGTGTTCGAACTAGAGAAAATATGCTTGCATGTTTCTAGATCCTCATTACCGAATCCTTCTTGATAAAGTGGATGGTTTTGCAGCTGGCACAGACGATTGTGAGTGAACCCATGGAACGCGTTCACCACAACCTGGAGGTTTGCAGCCTTCGCCCTTTTGCCGAGTGCACTGTTTGCAAGGGTTACACGTGATGCACATCCAATGTCATGGCCGATTGCGTGACCTTCATCGCAAAACTTCAAAATTTGGTTGATCACTGCTAATCCGTACTTTGCACTGCAAACCTATTACGTTAATGGGGGAACAGCGAGGGACTATTGACATACAGTTCTCCACTACGCCTCATCTCCACAACACATTCAACAAAGCCGTGGCGACAGGCAAGAACAAATATTCCCGTTTGTTCAAATACATTGATTTTGTCTTCTTCAGTGGCTTTGGCAGCGCCCCAGTTGGACGAACACGTAGTAGCCCTTACGCCAGCATTCCTCCCATGTCATGTATCATTTTTGAAAAGCTCCACCTCAATGGTAGGAATGAAGTAGTCGCTCTCGAATGTTCGGGGATCGGCCGAGCCAGAACCATCAAGCCACTTGGCAGAAAAATTGCCATCCATGTTGTGTAAGCAACTTGGGGATAAGGTGACCTCATCACGTAACTAGGATGCGTAAGATCAAGTGACTGGGCCACACACAAACAAAGCACACCTTAAAGCTACACGCGGGGCAGGCAGAGGTCAGTCTCCAAGCAAGACCTTGGCGACCAAGGGCATGGCATAAAGCAGTCCGAATCCTATGCTTGATGGCAAGATACGCATCAAAGGCCACAGAAAATTGACTGCGCAGGTGCCGCGTATATGAAATCTGGGCTACACGTGTGATGTTCAGGCAGACAAGAGACAGAAGCACATACATTCTGCAAGGCACATAGTACCTTGACCATTGCCTGGACACTGAATGACGACTGCCATCATTGTAACTGATGATAGAACTCCAAGCACTCGAGCTTGACAGCCACTACTGGCTGCACAGCCGAGCAACCAAGTAAACCAAAACGGATAAGTGTGGCATTGGCAGGTTTGTTCTCGTGTTGCGTGACCAGGAGTTGTTCGGTGTAATCTACAAGTCAAGATTAGTTGGGTAGACCTACAACTTGGCTCACACACCAAAGATACCGACTGAATCCACATGGAAAGTATGAGCGTTCTCAACCTCCATTGCGGTGACCCCATCTCCGTGTTTCCATGTGAGATAGTAATTGACAAGAGTGGGCATCTGCTCTTCCCAAGCAGCATGAAAATGTTCATTTCGTTGGAGGCATGTACGCCTGTCATGCCATCGCATGGTCGTATACCTTATGGCACTCAGCAACAAATCCTCATGTTTGGATAGACCAGCATACCTATATACACCAGGCGTAAAGTATTGCGAGAACAAGCTAGGGAGCTCCTCCAAATTGTCGCGGCTGTCACCAAAGTCGTCTCCTTCCTCTGCAAGAGGTTCTTCATAGTCCCAGCCAGCGCCATCTTCAATGCTCTCTGCAAAGGCTCCAACTTCCAATTGTGCCTCTGCGAGTCGTTCTTGCAAGTGTCGGGCTTTGGCTGATGACTGGGATAAGGGTGATATGAAGTGTGGAAGGTAAAAACCCATACCTGCCTGCTCGAGCTGCTTCCGTTCAGCCTCTAAGTGGTCCTCTCGAATCCGACTGAGTGAGGCCAGTGACGTCTTGACCATGCCACTTGCTGACACGACTGTCATCTTGACACACCCCAAGGATGACCGTAAGTTTTTGACCATATTGCTTCGCCAGGGAATGGTGGATGAGGACAGAAAGCCTACTATGTGGTACAAGTAAACACGTAAACACAAGGCAAAGACTCTCGCAACCGTGTACACACACCATCTTGTAGTAACACTTCAGGTGAGCCATAGTATCATTGAGACGTCGGGCAGTGGAACCACGGGTAACATTGGTTCTACCAGCAGAATAGGGAAAGGTGGGGGGATGTCCGCAAACCAACAGAAAGCGACCAGTGTTGACTGACATAAGGACAGCATGGAGAACACTTGCTTGACGAGTGGCCCGGCAGCTGCCAACCTGAAAGACACGCACGGACCCTTCGCACACAGTTGCTGGTCGGCAGGAGCGACGCGCACACATTAGACAAGCAGTGCTGATCAAACACATGATACGATCAACAAATAAATGTACATGTGCATGGACCTTTTGTTGCTGACGAAGTAGTAGAGCTATATATGATGTATCGTACCGAAAAGGATGATGGTATTCAATAATTAAAAGCCACATGAAAATTGAGTGAGAAATGAGCTAGATACGCTGCTCATTATTGGTGACAGTGAGCACGAAGTCGGCAGCCTGCTAGTGTAAGCTGATAGTCACGGCGTGCCCAGCATGTGATGTGAAGCGGGGGTTAGCAGGCAGCTAGCATAAGCAGACAGTCGTGGCAGGCCCAACACGTGATGCAATCAACAAAGATATTATATAATGCTGTAGCTAATCTTATCTGTAATCTGGTGGCACAATCTTCAGCTACACGCTCACCACTGAGGGACTGCTGAGTGCTGCATGTAGTGCTGAAGTGCTGTAGCAGTAGCTATCCTCTCTAATTAGTAACAAAGGTAAGTTACATAAACGTTACTAATGTTTAACATTTATGGTGACACACAGGTGTTGCTGACCAGCCCATTGATATTCTTCCTCCATTTATGGCATACTATATCTCACCAATTGGCCACTCTTTGCTTGTTTGTGGTTCATTAACTGGCCCATTCATATTCTTTTTACATTTTATTGATGGGCCCATCACTGAAATACCACTGAAAATTGACAAATTCTTGGCAAATCCTGGGTCTGCAGCTGTCAGAACTGGTCCTCCTTGCTTCTGATTAGAGGTCAGAGGGTCAGAGATGCAGAGATGCAAAGGTGCAGAGGGGTGGGTCTTGGCATAGGACTTATGTGTCATGCCCTTGTGTAGGTTCAGGACCCTTAGAATCAGAGTCAAGGAGTTTAGAAGATTAGGAGATGAGGAGATGAGGAGTTCAGGAGTTAGGAACACAGGAGGTGTTCTAGTTGATATTCTGACTAAAGTACAACACTGTATACTACAGAATATTTATACTACAGAGATACATAGGATTTACTATGGATTGATAATACAGAACATTTGATGACTAAAATACTGAGTAAGATGGAGGAAGAGATAAACGAGAGCTGAAGCTGTGCACCAGGTATACAGATGACTGGAGTGGTGCACAGTTTTGTTACATAAGCAAATCTAATATAAATGCAGTCATGTCATGTGGTCCAGAAGTCAGGTGATGTGTATCTAAAGAGATCATACTGGAGATGGTCTGGAGTTGACTGGAGTTGACAGGAGTTGGACGGCATATGACAGCAGCATACTGTATGAGTGAGCTACTAATGCTGGAGAAGTTGGTTGGTGTTACAATTTTCTTCTTTTACTGCTCTATCCTCTTATTTCATATTCTTCATCCTGTTGCAGTTCTTCCTCTCATGTTCCGCTATGCTTACAAACATTACCTTTTTGTCATTGGGATGTCTTGAGCAAGTCTCATCTTTCTCTCTTGTTCTCTTTGATTCTATTGGACAATAACCTCCACAGTTGTCTCGCTCATGATAGCTTAGTGTTTCCATATTCCATGATGTTCCTTTACATTCTATCTTCTCACAATAGAATCATTTATATACCAACTGCCATGTACTTGTAGTTTCTTTACTCTGAATCTATGATTTCAGTCATACTCATTCTTTGTCCTTGAGTGACTCTCAAGACCTATGTGCTCTCTCGTCATTGTCCATCATCCTCTGACCTTGATTCGCACTTAGCTTGCTAGGAGAGACGCTGTGATACCTCTTTGTGAGCATTCACCTCTCTTGGATTAAGTCAAACACTCTCTTGAGTATGCTTCATGTTACAAAAGATTCAGAGTAACCTTTCATCCCTCCTATCTAGGAGCAGGACCCACCTCTAGCCATTTCATACTATTGTGTGATCTGTTGTGCCCAAAGGCAATCACCGGACAACCAGTTGTTGTCACCATCATCTTAAAGCCAAGGACCTAGCAACTCTAGGTCAGGAAGGATCTCTGGACCTTCATCCATTGCAAACCCTTAGTTTAACCCTCGAACCACAGTCCCAGTAACCTTGTCATGCCAAACTCTCTTTAGCACTTCACACATTGACTCTTCCAACAAAAAGGAACCCATTGTAACTCCTCTTGGCTCTCCAATCCAAGTATCCTCCAGTCTTACACCCCCTTGTGTCCCTACACTGCCTGCAGTGACTGTTCACCTACAGACCTCAACCTTAATCATCCCATCCCAACCCCCCTTAGCAACCATGTCTGGATCTGCTAGAACAGGAACCTGCCTCCATACCACCACCATCTCCTCCTCCTCAATCAGGTGCTGCTCCTGCTCCTGCCCTCGCCCCTGGCCCAGCTCCACCCTAAGCTGAGTTTAAGGCTGCTCTCCCAGCCAATTTCTCTGAAGAACCAGCTGATGCCACTTGATGGATGAAGGTGATGAAGGCATACTTTGCCATCAACGCTCACCTATACAATAACGACTACACCTGTATTCTAACCACCCTAAACAAGTTAAGTAAGGGAAGAGGTGTACCTTTCTCTGAGAAATGGTATGACACCCTAGCTAATGCCACCATCGCTGCCAACCTGAAGACATTTGATGTTTTTGAGAATGACTTCACTATGATGTTCTATCCCTTTGATCTTTGCACTACTGCTCATCAGGAACTCTCAGACCTGAAGTAGGGAAACTTAAAAACTGCCAAGGACGATGGTTTCCAACAATATATCACCGACTTCCAGAATCTTGCCACTCATGCACAGATTACTGATGAAGCTACCCTCATTGATCACCTCGCCAAAGGACTCAATCACCACATCACCACCATGATCCTGTCCATGACCAATGTCCCAACTACTTTCTACAAATGGATCACCAGAGCCAAAACGTTCCATGCCCAGATAGGATGCATTGATGCCTTGAGAAAAGATAGTTGTGCCTCCTCCCTTGTCTCCTCCAAAGACCTGAACACCATGGACATTGATGCCACCCAAATCAAGAAACTCACCCCAGTAAAATGTGCCAAATGTATCAAAGAGGGCTGCTGCTTCTGTTGTCATAAGAAAGGCCATAGTGCCATTTAGTTCAAAGGCACTAAAACCTTATCTCCCTACCCCCAGAACATCAGATCCACTGAAACTCTTGCTACTCCCAGTCCAGCCCCAAAACCTTTTAAGCCCACTCCTAGCTTTGACACCTATGTAAACCAGCTCTGCACCTCTGGAAAGGATGAAAGCAAAATCCTCCAAGTCCTGAAGATGTGATTTGAGAATGAAGAGGAACTTTCGGATGAAAAGGTCGCTAGTCTTGCTATCCAGGATTTTTGAATGGGGAGGATGTATCAATGTCTTCTCTCCCTGATGTACTTGTAGGACTACCAAATGAAAGAACTCTTCACTTACCAGTTTGTCTACAAGTCAGTTCAAAAATTGTTGAAACTGTCACTCTTGTTGACTGTGGAGCAACCAGCAACTTCATCAATCCCAGTCTTGTCCCTGCCCTTCATATGGGAATCAAACCTCTCCCTAAACCCCTCATGGCTTACAACATGGATGGCTCCCCAAACAAGAAAGGAGCAATCAAATATAAAATCTGAGCAAATGCTCAATTCTCCTCCTTTGTTGATCATATCTATCTGTTTCCTTGTCTCTGCCCCCAGAGATGGATGGTGGATGGTGGATGGTGGATTTAGGGGGTGCTAATCTAATTCCCTCGAGGTTAAACAAGGGTTGTGCTTGTTATTTTCATAGAAAATGACTATAGTTTGGTCACAACAGCGATAAAAACAACCAATTTTGGATCAAATGACCACTATCTACTACACATAGTGTTTATAATTGTATAACTACCAAAAACGCGCAACTCCGCACTATGCGGTGTTGCGCAAAATGAATGAAAACATGTACAAAGACATGAAATGCCATGAATTACAAAAAATGAATCACGATTGTATATTAAACAATTTCAGTCACATTAACACACCAAATGCGCAACCCCGCATAGTGCGGGGTTGCGTAAAAATAACTGTAAGGCTATAAATGTCACATATGTCTATAAGATGCAATAAACTGCATTGGTGATAGGTTGTGCACAATGAAGTAAAAGACAGGATCAAAAATCATAAGTGCGTTTAGAAGGGCCTGGTTGT
>JBBPTV010000920.1:1293-13789 GCA_038094275.1 Tubosaeta brunneosetosa | reverse complement strand
ACCGAGCGAGGCGCATGGAACACTCACGGAAATAAACTCGTTTAAAAGAACCCGATGCTTGTTCGTCCCTGGCAGTAAATAGAGCGCGAATATCCCCGCGGGACCCTCTGGAGTGAACATGAGTTCGTTATAGAGGCCCTTTGCAAGGAGAACTTCCTCCGCAACCTAAGATGGATCGAATCATTTCATTCTGAAGTCAATTCAAGAACGTACTGTGAGCAGGTCCTTCCATTGCACGTATATGAAAAGGCACGCTAAAAAGCCGCCAAGAATCTGTGCAAGTATGTAGCTGCGTGCGATACATTAGTATGGCCCGTTGGGCACAGGAGCCCTGTGAGAAAGACCTACGGAACTGCCTTCTGCACAGGAAATCCTCTGTATATGACAAGTGAAATGGTGACGCCAGGGTGGAAGTGACCGCCAGACGCCGTCGCACAGACCGTGATTGCAAGCATGATCCCGATGGAATAAGAAAATCCAACAGTATAAAGAGCTAGAAAACAGTGTCAGGACAACACCCGACGCGATCAAAATGTATACCGACAGCCGAGTGGTTGGGATGTGAGGTTCCCAACGATATAGGCTGCAGTAGCTCCGACACCTGACGACCTGCTTTGAATGACATATTCCCTGAGCGACGAAACGCAACGGACCGGCGTAGACGTAAAAAAATACACCAATCTGTGCGCAGTCAACCGCATCAGCTGTATGCGAGAAAGCATTATACACGAATTTGAATACCAATTCAGCCACCATTTCGGTAAGCAAATGCACATGGTGTCTGTTGTGTCTGACCCTCTCCCAAGCAGTCAAGTATCGTAGTCTGGGGGCGACATCACGTTGGCGAACCGTCGGAGAGGTCATTGTGCGTGGAAGCAACGAGGAAGCACCCGGGCAGACGCCAGGGTACTTTTAAAGTCTCCGATCCAAGAGCCATGTGATGGAGCATAGATTCGGTCTCGGCCATAGGATGCGGGACCAATCGTAAAGGCAGTGATGTTTCGAATCAGTGGTGTGTTCCTTGACTCTCCCACGGTTAGTGGGAAGGGACTGCTTGTCAAACTCGGAAGAGTTGAGCCTCTACTGCAATGCCGCTCTTACCCACAACTGTCAAGCCTGTGGGACATGCGACGAACGTGGGATTGAATGTCACATACGAGGATATAACAGAATCCCATCTTCTCTACACTCTTGTTGGACCTGTAGCACCTGATGGGTAGTATGCCGTAAGTGCCTGTTAGTAAAGTGTTGCTCACTGAGTCGTCTGCAATCACAGGTTTGTCGGCAGCCCTAGCGTCAATGTCAACTATTGCATGGAAGGCAGATCTCACCATCACGACGCTGCTCCTCGCCGCATCTCATGGCTTTTTGTAAACGGTTGAAAGTTGCATTGCATAGCCTATGTGGTCTGGGCCGTTCTGGCAGGCCATCTATGGGTTCATGTCGCATATTCATGTCACCGCCGGCTGACGGTGGCGGCAGCTCTGACACACGTCCGAGAATGAAGCACGTCAGAAACGGAGGTAACGGGGTCAAATGCGAATCAGTACTACGCACAAGTACTAGCTTCAGTACGCCGAACATGATCCATGAAGCAAGTCGGCGGGACGTACTGTATTCAAAGACCAGCCTTGCGCGTCTTCCCTGGTGTCGCCAATAAGGGAGAGTGGTGTAAGATGATGACAGACGGAAGAGAAGGTAAGCGAAGATATCTTGAGCGACGCGGCAGTGACCGTCACTCCCCGCCGTCAGGTACGTGTTACTCTCTATAGCTTCTCATCGTACAAGGTATAACTTTATACTACCCTAACTGAATACATGCATTTACAATGCCTATTGCCCATGCCATAGTCCTTGTCGTGCCACCAGGGATATCTATGCGTTCAATGCTTGAAATCCGTGTGTTACCGTGCGTCGTCATTGTTCCGGCGCGTCCGACTTGCCCTGCGCCTCCAATTTCTCGGGCTCTGCGACCGTATTCGTCGGGGTCAAATCTGGGTCGTCCAACGGTCCCCGACGACGTTGCGCCCCACGCTCGAGGTCTCCGGGTGTCGTGGCTTCCCCGCCCTGTACCGTCTTGCGTTCCAGCGAGTACTCGCGCAAGAACAGTGTTAGAAGTAGCATCATCCCACACATGGGGGTAGACATGATCCATATCGCCCTGATCGCTACCGACCACGCGTTCAACGCAGCGTCACGAACAGTAGCGTCCTACATAGATGAGTGGCTGTCCCAAACACAGGTAAAGATCACCGCTTACAGGAATCAAATGAACCACTCCAACACTGTTGTTCAGGTCAGCGGCTGAGCTGCCAAGACCAAAGCTGGCAAGATTCGGAATGCGCGCAAACCTGCTAGGAAGAATGCTCCCGATGATGGCCTCACCAATGGAAATTCCAACAGCGCCCCCAACAGTACTGGAAAATGACAGGCGATCGGTATCCCCACGCGATATAACGCTCACAAACTTACCGAATGAATATGAGACCGCTTGAGGATGTAGCCATGTCCTTCAGAGGCATCGCAGCTTGAAGGGCAACCAATGGTACTTGGAACAAGCAGCCTAGCCCCAGGGTTGCAACCAGAGGGAATATCTCTTGCTCGGCGCTGCGATTTAGATGATCAAAACAAAGATGGGCAATGCTGAGAAAACACACACAGGCTCGATGTATAATTAAGCATGATCATGAGACCCATACCAAGTGTCCCCACAGAGTATGCCACCCACATAATCGAACGATATTTTCCCATCTTCGTCATGGCGAATCCAGAAACGGAGGAAGAGACCGCAGTCCCAAGCGAGAAGGTGAGCATCCTATGTGCGGCGCATGAACTAACGTAGGCACGGAAGAAGATACCACACACTTGACTCCAGAGCCAGTGGCTGACGAGCCGAGTACTATAGGAACATTTTCAGCTCGCGCGCTCGCAAAAGAAATGATAGGAATAACCTTGATAAAATAAGGGCAAATAACTTGCAGAAATTTTCATTCGGTCAAAACGCCATGTCGCTCAAATTTTCATCACTCACTATGAGATCGCAAAAAAGACCACAGCATGGAAGAAGACGGAGATGAGGATGATGGTGGTAGTACGTGTCTTGACGCCCAATGACATACGCTGCAAATCGACAGGT
Organism: Tubosaeta brunneosetosa; assembly: GCA_038094275.1. Taxonomy (NCBI): domain Eukaryota; kingdom Fungi; phylum Basidiomycota; class Agaricomycetes; order Boletales; family Boletaceae; genus Tubosaeta; species Tubosaeta brunneosetosa. The sequence goes on along the minus strand of JBBPTV010000920.1, from coordinate 10,653 downwards.
GTGACGACTCACCTTAAACATGCGTGCAGGGAGAATCGCGGCGCGATTCGTAAACGTCTCGTTAATCCCACCACCAATGAGCGCAACGACCCCGATAACAAGTGGAGCAATCGTCTTTGCTTGCGACCCTTGAAACAACCGATCAATAACTCCTCTGTAATACCAGAGACCAAGACCTATGCCCACAGCTTGTTTGACTAAAGTTGAAGCCGAGCAGCAACGACACGACACCCCCAACAAAGCAAGTGAGTCCAATGTAATCAAGCTCAGCCAGTTCTTCCCGAATTGGACGTCCTTGATGTGGATTAAGATTGAGGAACACAAAGAGAAGAACCGCCGCAAGACCGCCAGTCGGCCTGAAGGTGGCCATCGGTGACAAAAAAAGAGAACTAGACAAACGACGACATACAGGTTGATGAAGAAACACCATCTCCAAGAAACGTGTTCTGCAAATACCTAGCGTTTTCAAGAGGCGTCAGCACGCACCGGCATGACCATGATGATACTCACACCCCCGAGTAGTGGGCCGACGACACTGTCATAAAGGATTATCAGCACAGGAGCAGAGTTTGCATGGGAAACGGCTTGCCTGGCGATGCCATACGTGGCGCCAAGGAGCCCGCCATACATACCACGGCTACACAGCTGTTAGCGACATGGGACGGGCAAGGTACGACCACATACTCCTTCAATGAGACAATATCCGAGATGGTGATCATCACAAGTTGTATGATCCCTCCGCCCCCAATACCCTGTACAGCTCTGCAGGTGATCAACCAGGTCATACTTTGAGCAGCCCCGCACAATGCGGATCCTAACTGATGAATGAATACACGTGTACCTGAAACACGTCCAAACCGGGAACACTTACCAAGAATAAAACGATGGAGGAGTGTAAGATTGTCTTACGCCCTGGGACATGTTTGTCAGACTCAGGTACGGATGTCATGTGGCATCGTAACCAACCAAACATGTTGGACAGTTTCCCGTACAGGGGCCCAAAGGCGCTGGCACCGAGCATGTACGCGCTACGCGTATGCTCGCAAGTGAGTCGAGTCTTGAACGCGCATACACGGTAGGACGCACCTTCCAACCCAACTGTAGTTGTTCCCGCCTCCGAGTTTGCGTACAATGGTCGGGAGTGCGGTCGCGACGATCGTCTACCATGAATATAGTCAGCGTAGCCCATCCGAGCCGTCCGTTGTCGAACACACCTGGTCGAGTGCGGCCAAAAAGATGGTGCACATCAAGCCAAAGAATACTATGCCCAGTCGATTCTTGGGCAGAACATGTTCTTCCTTGTCCTTCCATGAAGCACCCGGCAGTGCTTTTTCCCTTTCGACGTGCGTATCCGTCTGTGTCGTCGCCATGAGTGTAGGAAGGGGATGGACAAACTATGACGCTGCCAGGGCGGCTCCGTTCTTAAAAGAGGATGATGCCGTCCTGCCGAAAGATTACGGGTTATATATGATGCCTACACACCAACCCCTCAACAAATCAGGTGGGACCCTGATGGATCGGATTTCCCGTGGTGGAAAACCTGCATGATACCAACCCTACCGGTAGAAGTTGTTGCCTTGTATAGTACTTGATTGACTCGAAGGAACGCATCACAGAGGGTGCTCAGTCAGCTTTTTTAGATATTCTTGTACGGTTTGTAAATGAGTTGAGCGTTTTTCAACGGCGGTGGGTGGAACGATCGAACGTGTGATACTGTGATCGATCTGGTAAATTGGTTACGGATTCCACGGTGGCATGCACACGCACCCGAATGGAACCACACGAGTTCAAACTCGCTCAATGAAAAAAAGATGAATGTCAGATTGGCGCATAACGGAAGGTAATGATCTACGTCGATGCCGACTCTTTGGAGCGTTCTTGGTCGGCAGTCACAGAATTTTAAAAAGGAACAACGATCGATGACTGGGCCAGAATGACATTCCGCCCTAACGTCGGAGCGATGACGATGGTTTGCTTATTCATCAAAATGGTACTCAAACGGGCCGCACCGGGCCGGGACCAGCAATGCATCAAGCTTTCCTCGAGCATGGTTATCAGCACCAAGCACCGTATCAGGCTAGTCTTTGAGATACAGATGAAATCGCACCTTTTACATAAATACCCACCTCTACCTGGGAATCCAAACGCTAGTAACCCGCCTCCATCACACGCACCTGTCTTATTAGGCATTTTCGTTCGAAGGGCAGACTGGCAGCGTCCACGCAACATGCACGCACACATGAAACTCCCATTCCACGCCTTTGCGGCCATCTCGGTCAGAAGCGGCCGAACGAACACGCCCATGAATCATGGCATTGACCTACAAAGAGTCTGCGCTCGCAGCAATCTCATCGGTAGCACACACGAAGGTAACCGATTTGAGCGCGACGCCACAACATCGTATGACGACGCACGGCCAAGTTGGCCGTATGAAAAGAGCCATGACTCGTCTTGGCAAGCGCAATCATTTCCTTCCAAACACGGATCCACCCATGGCCATCGATGAGCGGTTGGTGATCGATATCACCCACTGCCCGATCCACCTCCCAGCGAACGTCAGAGGGAGCACATGGAACACCCAAACGTTCGAACACTGGGGCTCGCTAAAGAGGATCGCTCAGCTACCACACTGATAAGATAGGCACAATCGCGGTTCGACACATCCACCGAAACGCCGTTGACGTTACCCATAATCCTCGAAAAGTCACTTTTATCCCTCCGTGATTTCATTCAGATAATCATGGACGTCTTGTGCCCTGGCCGCCTGAGCCTTTTTGCGTTACAACGCCGTCGCCAAATCAGACACGGGCGTCGTAGATAAGATAAAGGACCCCTATCTCGTCCCACTAGAAAAAAAGAAGACAAGAGAGTCATAAACACGTTGCCGACGAATCAATCTCAGACTCTTCTCCCTTGTCCCAGGGCCTCAACGATATCGACTTTTATGGACCCCACACTGGGCGGCCGCTGTGACAGTCCAATTCATATCTAATATGAACCCCGCACGCTTCTCGCCACACACGTCCGATGTCACTATTTCAATATCCATATCCAATCTCGGGTTGCCCGCCATCCACGTCATCACCGCAGGGTACACAGCACCCACACGTCATGTCCCTTCCACCCATCGCTAAACAGCGCTACCTCTCGACGTCATCCTGTCTCTTGAGAAGCCACCGCTTCTCGGGCGTGAGAGACATGGCTGTCCGTAGCGCCACAAAGGATCCCCCCACGGCGACACCCGATCATCGACAATCATGAACAGCGAGACACGCACGGCCGTCCACCTGGTTGATCAATTTACCCTGCACGCCGTCGCAGCACACGAGGCTCGGCATCCCGGGGCGCCGCAACTGCAGGACTGGACGAGATCCCGGATCGTCCGCACCGAGTCACACGCGCCTTGCGCTCGGACATGGGAAAGAAAACGATGCGGTGCAACGCCGCGCCATCCTCTTCGCCGAACCCGCTCGTGCGAACCCCCACCCCACACGACGACGAACCTGCAGTCGGAGACCCGTGGACGGTCCATGGACCAGGAACGCGGTGTCCGCGAGGTGATTACAGCAAGGGTACACCAGATCCTGGTCCACGGTCTCGCGCACATTCCAAATCCAAAACTTGACATGACGCACGCACCGTCACGTTCGTCAATGTGAAAGGCGGGGTTGAGGCGGAGGCGAGGGCGGAGAAGTATGAATGAATCGATGGCACCATACCGTCTTGATACGTCACAGGAACGTATTTGTTTTTGGTCAGGCTTGATGAACGCACACGATCGGATGTCGATGTGGGTGCAAACATAATGATGGAAGTTGGGTCGCCATATCGGGTCGGGCAATGCGAGAACAGAACAGAACAGACGCCTTGGTGTTCGATGCGTAGCAGACACATGTAGGGCATCGTATTCGGGAATACAGGACGTCTGTGGGCACAGAAAAAGGGGAGGGGCTGCCGTGTTCAAGCGCGGACAGGTTCAAGGGGAACTAGTGGCACAGCCTAACAGGGTCGACACGGAGCGTCGGTATTGCGCCGGGCGAGGAGATAAGTGACCATGCGGGATCCGCGAGGCATTTTTCTCGTCCCATGCGCGGGAATGAAGCGAACGTGGAGATGAGATGTGCGAAGCGTAAAGGTCACGATGACGACGCTAGACGGCAGCCAGGTTCCGCAGCGCGATTAGAACCTCAGGTACAGGAAACAAGCGGATAGCCGTACCCGAGAGGCTACCGGTGAAGCCATGGAGTGGAACGTGCAAGAATGAACCATTGCATATGTGCGTGGGGTTGAAGCGCTCGGCTAGATATGATAAGGGAATGCTGCGGTCCGGATTGCCAACGAGCTCCGATGCCGGAGCTCGACATAGTCCACCCGGTATAGAACGAGAGATGACCACAGCTTTCTCGGAGCAAAACGCGGGAGGCGAACAACATAAGGGGACCAAATAGTACGCAAAAAACAGAACGATTACCACGTGCCAGTGGAGCTCTTGGGTCCAGGTCTTGCTGACGGACGGAATCAAATTGTTACCAAATCGCAATTGTTTGATATTGACTGCATGTCGCAACAGGATGCAACCTCGCAGGGCTGATGCTGAGAAAACCCTAGATTCGGGTGTGAATGAACGCCCTTAAGATAAAGCCGTATGAAACCTTGGGGTGTCCAAGCCGGACGCGCGCAAAGGGCGTGCCAGGTCTTCTCGTACGTCGCCGCTGGGGTTCCATCAATCAGCCAGCCCGGCGACAACCACAGAAATGGAAGGGTGCCTACCAACGGGTCGCTGATATGATTCAAAAATTGAGTAAAAAAAACAAAAAGAAAATTTAAACGAGGAGTCGGACTAAGCGGTTTTTGCCAAACCAGACATATTTGAACACGACTCCAATGGAGATCCAGCTCTCGCTACGAACCTGTTGGAACGTTCGGGGGTACGGAGAATGGACAGAAAGAGATGCATGGTGAACATTCTAGGGGGGCCGCATGTCATATCTGCCAGTATGTGCTGCAGTTAGCGATCGTGCTGTTCGCCACATCCAGTTCTAGCCACATCTCTTTCGAGACAGCTTTTGAATATATCAAATACGCTGGCTGTCCATTGGACGTAAATCGAACGCATCTATACAGCAGGTCAGCGCGGAGTACCTGCACGGACATGTCTCCACAAGTGGCCCCTGAACGACAGTCCGTCAGCTTACGCTCGTGTACACACAGTCAAATCAAACCGCTGGTCGAATCCCCGTCACGTCGCGAACGCTTGACGCCACTTGCCACCTCGCCGACGTCGTGCCATGAAAATTTTTCGCGAAAAAACCCCAAAAGTTTGACCAGTTTCCTTTGCGGGCGAAATGTGTGTCCGGGTAAGAGCGCGCGCGCGACAAGGTACGAACACGCGCGCCCCCGGCCCTTTCAACCTTCTCGATTCGACACCCGACCCGCCACCAGTCGGGCCGAGTGCGCAAAACGGGACGTAAAACAGAGGACGCACCGACGCATGTCCAGCTGGATCCCAGGTCTCGCCCCGTCGTGGATGTGTGCTTTATCACCTCGTGGAGAACCGTTTACCCGAATAATGGCCTGATGCCCCGAATCAGCGGCCTGCCAGTCCGCCCTGTGAGCACGGAGAAAAAAAGAACTTTAGGATTCGAAACCGAACCTGGCAGTGATAGGCTTGACGCGTTACGCTAACGGTTTGGTTCGCTGCCCGGCGGATGCCGTTGTTTAGACCGCGTCCTTGTGAAATCCAAGCGATCTGAACCTCCCTGTTCGTCTGAGGCCAATCTGAATGTACGCTACGCCACTAGTGGCCCACTCTATTCGGACGGCAAGAACGACGAGGCGAACCAGAGATAGGACCGCGGTTTCGTTTATTACGGAATCCTAGCGGAGATGTCTTTACTGCGCTCTTCTCGCGTAGGACACGGGAATTCGCTTAATGTGGTTTAGACTAGAAATTTGACTGGTGTCTTGCAAGCAATCTCAACAGAGCCCCATGGGTGAAACATCCACTTAAACTCCACGTATGGGGTGGTGCTTTGAACAGCACTGGCTCCACAGGATTGAAACAAGCCAAACTGTTATGCCCGCATGTCGGTGTTTGCTTTTGCCGAGAGAATGCACATCAATATTGGCCTGTCCGACTATGGGAAAAGTGTCGTGAGCTTCGACAAGGCTAGATTGAAACTCTTCTTTCCAAAGACATTCATTTCGCGACGACCACAGACATTTGCACAATGTTTCATTTCGTTTCATTCTTCGTTAAAACTAAACCCGTACAAATCGTAAACTCCGTCTCACTCGCGGGTGGAGACGTCTCATCTAAACCTCTTGCTTCTTCTCCTGTTTCGTTCCAAATGGCCATAACGTGACCGTCCAAGCCCCTCCTGGGGACGTGTGTGCGATAGATGAGAATAGATACCGTTCCATGTGAAAAAAGATTGAAATGTGTATGAAATGCATAATGTGCCGCACAAATGAAAGCATGCCAATCAGATAATAATATGAAACTGCGAAAACGAAAACGAAAAACCAGCAACCGAGGAATGGAAGGGGTAACGTTCCACAGTGGAGATGTGGAAACCCGGTTTGCATGGGGATCCAAAGAATGCGCGGCGAGGATGTTAGGATGCGAAAGCGAGTATGGTGAGAAGGTGGATATACGTATGCGGATCAGAGGGAAGCGCGTGGCGCGACGTATCCCATGTCCAATAAGGATAGGGAGAGCATAAGTCGCGAGTTCCCTTGATGGCAAACGCGCGAAAAAGGGATTGCATATACAATGTGCGCCGTGATGCGCGAGCTGGCGGGAAAGGTGCAGGTGTCGCTCAACCCGTCAGGCGACGTCGGATTCTTCGCTTCGTCCTAAAGAGAGTGAAGCGAAGGCTAAGGGTAATGGCTTGCCATTGTCGGCGGAGACTCTGGGTGCACGTAGGTCTGGAGGGGACGGTTAGGAGTCACGAAGAGGGGGGGGGGAAGAGTGACTCGACTCACGTCCACTCTGAATCTGCCTCTACTATCTGGTCTCCGTCAGCAGTTGGAGACTGTTTCTCGTCTTGGCTCTCGGGTCGCTTCGTTGAGCGGCGGCAAAAAGATTTTTCCTTGAGCGGGGTGCGCTCGACCTCGTCTTCGTCATCCTCAGCCAGGTAACGCGATTCATATGAAGCCGGCTCCTCGTAAGTGTAGTAGATGGGCGCGTGGTATGCGACAGAGGAGGATGGTCTCCGTGACTGGACTCCAGAAGAGGGGCGTCGGTACTGTGGCTCGCACTCTTCGTCGTCCTCGTCCTCATCGTCTCCGTACGCGCGTTCCCACTGGGGTCGTCGAGAATTAGACGGGACAAAGACGGGAAAGTCGCGGAAATCGGGGTCGTGGAGATCGCCGTGGTGGTCAACATAGACTTCCTTCGGCAGCATCCTTGAGGACCTTAGGGGGGAGTGTGGAGTGGGAGAGGCGTAGGCGGGGTCGAGGAGGCGGGCAATGTCGGCTTCGCGGGAGGATGGGGAGTAAGGTCTGGGGGACGGTGTGAAGAGGTTGTTTGTGTATAGCTGTGACACGTGGCGGGATGAGGGGGCGGGGGAGGGCTTGCGCTTGAAGCGCAGTGGCGTTGGGGGGGGGATGGAGGAGGAGGAAGAAGAAGACGCGGAGTCGTAGGCGAACATTTTTGAGCCCACGGGAGGGTACGTGAGGGGAGCGGGCGGAAGACAGCGGGATTATATACCATCAGTGACAAAGACAGAGACACACAAAGAAACGAAAACGAGCCCGGTCAATTGAACGGCATCTTGCGTAATCATGCCATAAGTAGAAAAACCCCATTACCCATATCGGGATATCATCTCAGATTTCGCCTCACGTGCGATACCACCCATATTTGGAAAGTACACGACCCCCCCTTTCCACACGTTCCGAGCCTCGAGTTCCACGCATGTCCATGTCGATTATCGCAATCCGAATCGTACAGTCCACACCCCAGCCAGCCAGCGCCTTCCCGCCCTCCATCCTTCCGATGACTCACCCGCTGCGCCCGCATCGGTCCGTTTCTCTCCGCCAGCGCAGTAGTACGTTTGTCTCGGTTGACACACCCCATATCTGGATTTAGGATTCATCGCTCCTAATCATGCCCCGACCTCCACCTCATTTAGTGTCTAGCTAATGGTCTGATTACACGTCGAGATAAGATATGTCTCTCCCGTCACCATCACTCCGCCGTTAGGATCGGCACAAATGGCGCAAACTGACAACTGAGCTCCGCTTGGTCACCACATGTCTTTCCTCCCAGAGAATTCCTTCCCTGCTCCGCATCCATTTTGGGGCGGAAACGCCCATCTCATACATCCTTAACCCTGCCTCGCACCTCCCGTATGCACATTCCTGTATATCATGTGCATCCTGCACTCCGTGGAAACACAGGATCATCCTCGGTACATCCAGACATGTCGACTAGTAAATATATCAACGCCAGCACCCCATCCTTCCATATTCGTTCGTCGATGGAAAGGGGTTGCTGTGGATGAGTAGCTCCATTTTACCCTCTGGTCCTATTGTATTCCGCAACGTCGGACCTGTAAACACTGTTTGTGGTGGGCGTAGGGTGACAGCGCAGACCTCCACGCGAGAGACAGTCACGATCCTCTCTCTATTCGCACGTGTATCCTCCACGATCAGCCTATGAATCCCATCGATAGTTCCTGTATCCGCCCACGGCATGTCCCACATCAACCCGCGTGATATCTGCGTTGCTTTGATCACTAACGTCACGTCTGTTTTCGTGTGTGGCCGGATGGCGGTCTTGCTTTGTTGCGTACCCTCAAAGTACGGGGCAATATTGATCATTTTGTCCATTGACTTCGGCAAGTCAGGCACCCGATGGAGCGTTATTGGCCACTGGAAGGAACCTCCTCAAAGCACCGGGCCTCGCCCCTGTCTTCGAACGATCCAATCAGTTCGGATTTAGCTGTGTCCGCGCTCCACCCCTCTTCCCCACAGCGGGTGGCGCGTACCGATTCGGATTGTGGCGAGCTTCCAAGGCCCTATCAGACTGCGCGTGCGCTCTCCAAGTCGAGTCCAGGTGGAGAGAGTTGCGGCGTGAGCCCGGAGCACATCCGGCCGGGTTCGCCCGTTCCACCCCCTCAGCTAGAACGTTCTGGCTCAGTCTATTATTGGCCACGATAGTCAACTCCAAATAGCTGTGCTATCTTTTCCCGTCTCTAAATCTGTCTTGCCGACACGGTTCCCTCTCCGTACTCTGCGGACCGAGACGCCCAAACCATCAGCTTATCGTTCCCAGGATGGCTCGGTCCTCTCCAGACATATCCCCGAAGTGCATCGCCTCGTCCAGACGACTTTGATGACCGACTCACCAGG
>JBBPTV010000919.1:0-13790 GCA_038094275.1 Tubosaeta brunneosetosa | reverse complement strand
GCTCCAATTGATTATTGATCATGCATTATCTTGTCTGCACCCTCCGGGTTGTTTTTAGAGCCGAAACCAACGTCAAGTCGGACACAAAGGTTGACACATACATATCAACTTAAGAACCAAACAATAACCCAATACATGCGACCACGTTCCCTGTATATACGCCATAATACCACAAGAACCCATACAAATCCCGAGTCAGAAAACGAAACCCTTTCAGAACCCACTATAATAATGTGGAAAATCCGTATTTCGGCTGTTTACAAAGGAGAGCAGCCGATAACGACACCACCACTGTTCTTTGTACGAAGCACGATCAGCCCCCGCGCATGTGATCAGATGGGAATGAAGCATGTGAACTCACAAAGGTGTTTCCAGTGCAGCAGACGGGCTCCGCGGTGCAGCTAGTGGTGCTCGCAACGTCCCCCGAGCAGGTGAGTCCAACGGTACCAGCGACCGAGCCAGCGTTGACTCCGAGGATCTCAAGGAGAATAGAAGTAATCGGGTTGCTCGCCTAAAAAGCGAGTGGTGAGTGTCAAGCGCGACATTGTGAGAGCGGAAAATAGTCACGGTGGAGATGCTGTTGCAGCATTGAAGAGTACCGGTGTTGCACTGGGAAGTCCCACCGTTACGGGCTTCGAGCACGCTGGGTGCACCGGCGACGACTGCAGCGAGGGCAGCGACGGGGAGAAGGCTAGCGAAGCGGATGAACATTCTTGTTATGAGGTAGATGAAGCGATGTTTGTTCGAGAGATGAGATGCTCGAGCTGATGCTGAAGTTGCTCCAGGACTGACCTTTTTATACACCGAAGAAGGCGTGGTCACTCCTATTCCATCCCTCTGCACACAGCCTATTCTACCGTGCATGCAACTGTGAGCAAGGTCGTACCTATCAGTCACTTTGTCACAGCAAGGTAACAAGGCAAAAGATATCCGCTACTTGGGAGCTCGCATGGCATCGCCGATTGATGTTTGGTCAAATAAGACACACGGCGCTCACGACATGGGCCCCACTCCTCCCGCAGGGACTCAGGGGAGAATGCAGAGCAAAATGGTGATTTGAAGGACCGGTGGGACATCAGTGCCTGGGTGTGAGAACGAGCAAAAATACAGAATCTGTGAATCTCGCAAAGTGGGACGAGGAGGGTTCATCGCTGGATACGTGCTAGAGTCGTACTGTGAAAGCGTCAGCTGCCTGGCCCTACTGAGACAGTCGGCCATCACTTGTACACTAGGAGGCCGATCGTGCCGAAAAATTCCGATCTGCGCGCTTGTAAATAAGGGGTAAAATCAAGGGAGCCTCTCAAAAGGGCAGTGTAAAACAAACTAGTACCTTAATTTGAATTCGTTCTTATGGTTGTGGGCGATGGTACAGAGAATCAAGGGGTGGGGGGGTATTTTTGACGGGCGGTCTCCGGCCCGGCGGGAACACCAGTGCATAGAGTATGATATCTCAGAACTTGTCTCAAATAAAAAGACATCGCGTGGGTGTTTGGAGTAGTGGAACCGTTCAGCTAGAAGTGCTTGAGAAGCTAGAAAGTAAGACGAACGTACCAACCGGTGAATTCACAACGAAATTAAGCAGAGAAGATTAGAAATGTCAAGAGAAACGTGGAAAAAGTTTAGGGGATAACGGGGAGGAAGGCCTACGTGCGACGGAAACGGTTCCGAATGGGGTCGCTAGTTGGTCTTCAAGACCCAACCTCATTCGTAGGCCGCCCATGATGCTTAGTTCATGACTTCGTTAGAAAGTACTGGTTGATGGGATCGCCCTCACCAGCCATTTAGGACCAATGAGGTATCGCCCCGGGTGAGCCACCGAGCGGACCACTTGCTATGGATCAGCCCACCAAGCTACTTGGCCGAGTGCGCACCTCTTTCACTGTTTTTCTCGCCTTGGCATAGACCACCGTCCTCGCGAATGAGTCATAAGCGAATGCCTCGGATGTCCTCGCAACACCTTCGGGACCTCCTGCTCCTCGACCGTCTTGGTCGTCGCGGCCGTTGGAGTAGGGGAGACTGGGACAGACCCTGGGAGGCTAGTAGGGAAACCCGGAAGGCGTGCGGGTGGAAGGACACTGACTACCTACGACAACCGACGCTACGACCTACTACGCACGGACTCCCGACACCGCACTCACTCTCCGCCTAGCCTGATCCCCCTGCCACACCGTCCAGTTTGGCTGTACCGTATGGTTGAAAGCATGTTCTGGACAGCAAGGCTCTTTCAGCTGCGCCGAGTACACTTCATTTGTCAGTGGAGTTGACGCTCGAGGTCTCATTTCAATAGTGGCGAGGGAAACAAAACACGGCGGTGACATGTACGTTGTGGGCTCCTTGAACCGTCACCACCATGGTCGGTTTTCACACGCCTTCAGGAGGCTCGCAAGGCCAAAAAACGGCAGACTAACGTCTGGCCCCCCACAAAAAAACAACCTGAGCCACTCAAACGGGCGTAAAATCTCTCTAGTCTCACTGGTGGTTACGCCCACCCTGGCGCGACCAAAATGCAGCCCAGGTAACCGCACCCTGAGCCCATACTCCTAATGACTACTTAGTCCTGTATTCGACGCCGTTACCCTTCCGAACCAATATTTGAAAGTAACTAGTACCCTCGCCAATTTTCAAACGCGCCCATATCCAGCTTTGGGTCTACGCTGGAGTGTTCTGCCCTCTGGTCAGCTCTTTCGTCCATACTGGCGATACCGAAGTAATCTCGGTATGGAGCGAGCCCAAAATTGAGCGCCACTACTGAACACGATCCCTTCGAGCAATCCTCCCCATGAACTACATTTACTTGCCTGCATGCTCGAGGACCGATAGAAGGGTGTTGGGAAAACCTCACACCGAGTCCTGCCCTACGGCTATATTTATATTCGCCGCATAGGCTTATGCCCCCGGCTGGAATGGACCGCTACTGGTAGAACGCAGTAGAACCTCGTAAGCGCACTCATTTCTCGGGCCTTTCCCCGTGCCGCCATTACTCCGCTGCACAACGCCGTCTGAATACTATGCTGTGGAGGGGTCATAGGCTTCCGTTCGTCCACTCTCTCAAGTAACTGGCACCTGGCTGCTCCCACGCCTGAGCTCGTGCCTGTCCCTGGCCCGATGGCGGACCCGTCTGGGAATGGTCATCATTCCTAACAAACCAACCCGACCTTCTCCCGACCGGGTAACTTGGCCTATGATTTTAGTGTGGATTAGGCCACCCAGACCCTCTACACCCCCTTGGTCGAGAAAAAAAAATAATCATGTCGTGGTTGGTGTTTGGTCACTCACAGCCTGCTCACCAGCAAGAGTATGTAAATCCGTTTTAATTATTTAGTATATTGTGTCGTGGAGAGAGTTAGGGGGCTGATAACTGCAAAATATTGCGGGAATAAATTGATGAGGTGCGGAATTGTTTCTTGGCAATCTTGCAAGTCATCTCTCTTCCAGATATCAGCGGCTCAGGGGAGGCAGATGACCTGGATGAGACCACCGTTCTTAGCCAGGAAGCGCTCTCACTGTGCCCACAAGGGCACTCTAATCGTTCATCATTTCTGAACAATCTTTTACTTTGTCTAGACACAAAGAGACAGATGATCTGTACGAGGTCAGTGGTTCAATATTCTGGGCTAAGGTTGCACTCCTGCTTTTCCTACTAGGATATCCCTCTCAGTAGTCGTCTTCGTAAAGTCTCGTTTGTCTTGTTCTACTCGGGTCGCACAGTTAAGTCGGCCGGAGGACAAACATGCGCTGTTTGATCTTTATGCTGAACTTCAGCATGAGCATGAGATGGTTACCGCCAATGATTTTTACGTCGCAAAAGCATGAGTCAGTTCAGCCGAAGAAAATGCTTCTCGCATATCAAACAGCTCTTCAGCTACTTGCTAGACTATAGCTGCTCTGCCCTGCTCTTCTCCAGTTCCTTTCCGCGATCAATCCCCCCACCAAGGCAGTCGAGCTCCCTGAACAACGCCGAGGGGTTTTCCGGAGCTAGCTCACTCGCCTCCGTTCTTCCCTCGACCGAGTTATTGTATCGGGCGTGGCAGATGAGTTCGTCCATTTGACCTCGCTCATTCGCTATGTCCTATGTTCTGCTGGTGCCGACAAGCATGATCACAATTATAGCTTGGACATTCAACTGAAAAAGGTGGTTTCCGAGATCCATGAACAGGGTGCTCACGCCCGCTTCCTCCTTCCCTCGCCCCAGCGTGCGGCGAGTGAAGGTCCCGTGTTCGAGAGCAAGGGGCCAGTGTGGTTGTTATGCCCTCGCGGGGATCCCGTTCATAAGTTGTGCAACCAGTTACAAAGGAGCATGCTCGAGAATGGTCCTCGAAGTTGGTACGTCGAGAGCGTATGCGACACGGAAAAGGATGGATGGACGACGGATCTTAACAGAGCGGTGTCCCCTATCGCGGATGCTCTCCGGACGCTGTGTCCGAGTCGCTATGCACGCGTTTGGTGACCGGTGATACCCCACTGCAGATTGCCCTCTCTTGCTTCTCCATGCCGACCCCCGCATAAAAATGGCGGTTTTTTCACATTTTTTTCGCCGCACACTGTCGTGCTCATGTTCTTGCAAGAAGGGAAACATACCACGTTCAGAGCCCGCAAAAAGTGTGTCATTTCGATCAGTCAAGCAATACCGTGACGATGTTCATGCGCGTGGAAGGAAAGCCTCGGCTGCTCGCGTTTCCACCGTAAAGTTGGACACTACTAGCACTCCTCGGCAAACTCCGTAAACACGAGGGCAGAATGGCCCGCGCTGGCCTCTACTACCCTTTGCCTTTCGCCTTCGACAGGATGGACACGTCTCCACAGAATGTGTACGCAAAATGTCTTCCAGGTCATCGTGGATACCCACTGTGGTGTCCAGAGCCGTCAAGTAATCTTCCGTCTATCTATCTGCAAGACGGACTACAAATTGGAGATGTTGGGTTTGTAGACCATGAGGGCAAATTCAATGTTCTCCTCAACGTAACTCATGATCGTCACCATGCTCTCCACCAACAAAGGGGTGTTTCTTTCAGCTTCGATCCAATCGAAGTCCGTCTAGAACACGACGTTACCATTCGATCCAAGGCTGATCCTCCCGGGTGTGTCATCATTTCCCCTGACATAACACAGCATGTCCGTGCTTCACAACGGTAACCTTTCGTTACAAATGATGTCGAAAAATGGTGCTGACATGCACGCCAAAGCGGACACTACGAATTTACTGTATCATCCGACAAAGGTGCAATTCTGATCCTCCACGATGGTTCCACATCCCACAGCCTTTCCGCCAACGAGCACTTTCGCAAGCTGGCTGTGGAGCACGCGTTGGACTGGTACAAGGATGCTAGGGAAGCCTACGGCGACGGCATCAGCAACAATTCCCTCTACCTAATTACTGGGTTCCGCAAAGCGCGGTCTTGGTCTCTTGCCTCTTTCCATAATACTTCAACTACAGGACCACGTCAAATCATGGTTGTACCACAGGAAAGTGAGGGTATCATCACCGAGAGAAACTGGAGGTGTACATTTCCTGTGGAATATCGCGATGGACCCGGATCTAGCCATAACAGTGAAAATCAAACTGTTTTCATCAGTGGGTTCAAAATTGCAATACGGGACGATGTCTTCGGATGGTTTACTGCTGAACCGGAGGTCCACCCGGTGCCCGCTGTTCCTCCGCGCAAAAGCCGTTGTCGTTTCTCGAAGTTTCTGGTGCGATTGTTCGACAAGGACGATGATTCAAATCGCCACCATAAAGGCGCAGAAGTCAACCATGTACCCAACTTATCGCCGGTTCGTTTCGCCAAATATTTGCATAGTTTGATTTCTGAGCCACTTTAGCCTCCTTTCCATCCTTCTGATCTCATCAATGAATACTTATTGAACAAGGTTTGAAGTGTCCGAAACATCGTACAATTTAACCTTACCCTTTTTCCAGAATCAGGATGCTTTAGTGGCGGTCACACATGACGACGAATGGATGACGTTGATTGAGACCGTTCGTTGCTATATCTTCAATCTAACACTCTTTGAACATATTGTCCAGGAGGATATAACCTTGGAAGACCTGATGCAAGAAGATCGCCTCGAAGAACTCTTATCAGCGCGCTACTCGCTGGTCTCTGAGCCGGAAGATTGCAAGTATCCCAACAATGTGGTTGTTTGCAAGAGTCTGATTGATTTTAGTGTCCGTATATCTCCGTAGGGAAAGGTGTGCAATTACTGGCCAATGGCGTTAAAATGTTCACCAGGTTGCATTCTCAGCAACGGTGGCACTGCTTTAGTTCGAACTAGCATCGAACAGAAAGCTCAGTTAGAGGAATCCTGGAATACAAAACCACATACCGATAACTATCTCGTCATCACACGTATGTATCCTTCTCCATTTGTTCTTCGGGAGAGGTGAGACGTTCGACTAATAGGGATCCGAGTTGATGATTTTACTGTCGGCTTGAGTCGGATGCCCATTGGATTCTTTGTCCTCGTTGAATACGACGAGGAGAAAAGGAAGACTCAGAACAAGCCAGTACGTCTGAACGAGGACACACTCGAGTGGGATACCTGCATCCAATTGTGAGACAATCTGTTCGTTCTTCAGTATTATGCCTCTCATAAACTCCAGGCCATCCAAACCATCTATCAAGATTCAGCTTTCGGTTTGCGGATCCTTTGAGTTATCTCCTATGCTAGGTGATGGAGAAAGTCTTTGTAAGACGGAAACTCAAGCTGGGGATTTGCTCAGAGGTAACCTCGGTAAGTATGGATCGAGCGTACGGTAATAGTGAGCACTGAAAATCTGCATAGTGGTCGCGTTTTCTCCTGAGAAAGGAGGACCTGCAACGTCTCATCCTTCGATTCCTGTCCTTATTGAGACGAAACAACAGCGCCTTAGCCCTCTCGCCGATGATGACGTAAGCAAGTGATTTCTCGAAAACGACCTTTCTTCCTGAGTGCATTCTCTTATCAGCTTGATTGGGAAACGTGTTCTGAACTTGCTCGGCTAACCGATCATGGGCACAATGCTCTGCTTCGCTATCGTGACGAACCAAGAAAAGAGAACATCACAGCCTCTATTGAATACTTCCATTCCGCTATAAGCCATTGTCCTCCTGGTCATCCATGTCGTTCCGCTGCGCTATCCAACCTAGCCCTTGCGTATTTTAACTGCTCCCGGGTCGACAGGTCAAGTACAAACCTTTCAACGTCCATTTCGTACTACCGAGAATCGCTTGAGTTGCGAGAGCCTGGCCATCCGGATCGCCCCGCGACGTTATTACGACTAGCTCAAGCTCTCCTATATTACTTCGAGAAACAAGACGTCAGAGAGTTTAATCCAGGCGAAGTCACAGAACTCGCCACGGAGGTTCGGAATATTTGCGCCATAGACAGCCACGAACATAGAGCTGCTGATCTGGTATCTCAGACGTGCGATCTTTATACAGCTATGAGCCTCGACAATGTAGCCGGTGCTAGCAAGTTGATCCCGACGCTGCGTCGAGCGGTAGAAGATATTTCCCAAGATTATTTTGACAGGCCACGGAGGGTGGCCAATCTCGGTCTCGCATTGGCGAATCGTTATTACCTATCCGGAGACCCCGTCGACCTTAATGAATCGATCATGATGCTTGAAGAAGTGATCCAATTGACCCCTTCTGCGGTGGACCTACCATCCGACGTGCTGCTTCAGAGAGAGTGCAAGAAATTGAAATGGAAGGCTACAAAGTTGCAAATACTCCAGAAAATGTGGGGCGTTCTATTGAACAGGCTATCCCTGTTTGACAAGATTGCTACGTGCATTGTGGCGGTATTTGTCGATTATTGTCTTGATTTCCCACTCTCTAAACCTGCCATAGGTACACCCAGATACGAGTCTTGTATTATCCGGTGTGACTCAGGTCTGTGCTATTCGCCTTGTCACATTATCACTTATCCCATTATCACTTATCCCGCCAATTTAGATATTAATCAACCAGAGAAATTGCGATGATGAAATTCATCGCTTAGCTGGCACAATGAACGACGTCCTCTCATTTGTCCATGAAGCCGAACCGTTGGAGAAGATCATGGCGCATTTGGAGATTATCACGAGTCTGAGTCAGGAAGTCAAGCTTTGTACCGAGTTCATTGTCGAATACGCTCAACAAAAGAACTCTTGTGAGTTGTCATCGATTTGATCCGACCACTATACCTATTGTACATCTAGGGATCAACGCGGGAAAGTACACGATCTTTGATCTTGATGTGAAGATTACCGATTACGAGTATAACTTGCGGGTACTTAAGATTGCATTTGTGGGTCATATTGGTAAGCCGAAACTCTCTGATGATATCTAGTCATTCATGTGGCACAACACAGCGGAACGCGACCTGGACGAGATTCCATATGCACTCAACGCTAGATATGTGGCGGAGAAGGGTTGTCTTCCAGGGACTCGCACGTCCCTCATATCCGAGATTTGCGCCATTCTCGATGATCCTGCCGAAGACGCCCCGCGCGTGTGCCTTCTGACTGGCGCCGCTGGGTCGGGAAAGTCTGCAGTCGCGCACTCCGTCGCTCGACTGTATGAAGAACAAGAGAGGCTGGGGTCATCATACTGTTTCTCTAGCAGCGATGTCGCGAGGCGGAACCCAGGGAATCTCTTTAGTACTGTTGCGCGGGACCTCTCAGACCGTGATGCTCAGTACAAGTCTGCTCTTTGGGGAATTGTGAAGGATGACCAGGCTATCCGCCGGTCGACATCCCCGTTAGATCAATTCAAATATCTTATCGTCGAGCCTAGCAAACATCTTGTTGGTGGACCATTCATCATTGTCATCGACGCCCTTGACGAAAGTGGTGACGTAGCCAGTCGTCAACAACTCTTGCAAGCCATTTCCGTACAGCTTGCCCAGAATACCCTACCGATAAACCTCCGGTTCTTTATCACATCTCGGCCAGAACAAGATATTGTCTCTGCGTTTCCATCTAACCCACAACTCGTTCATAAACAAATGGGTGACATTCCCGACCAGACCGTCGATGAAGACATCGAGAAATTCATTTATCATTCTCTCGGAGAGATTTCCGAACTCGAATCCTCTCGGCCAAACAAGGAGTGGTGTCGGACACTCGTCCACCATTCCCATCATTTGTTCCAGTGGGCGAGGACTGCATGCGACTTCATTCAGAGGGAGGGGGCTACCGCACTCGAGCCTAGCGAGCGGCTTGAGTTACTTGTCGAGGGTAGCGACGATGAATTTGTCCATCCGCTTGATGTCATCTATCAGATCGTCTTGAAAACCATTCTCGAACAACATTTCACATCGGAGAATGCTCGCCAGCGGTATGATAGAGTGATGGCAATCATACTGTCACTCCGCGAGCCGTTGTCGCTAGCGTCCCTCAGTGCTCTTTTTGGTGATAGCCTGGATGTCCGGGAAGCAGTCAAGCCCCTGGGATCATTGCTGGATGGGGTACTTGACGAAAACAGACCAATTCACCTGCTCCATACTTCGTTCCGTGACTTCTTGCTGGACGAGAGTCGCAGTCACAGTTACCATGTCGCTATGCTACCGACGGATTCCCTCTTTCTTGGACAAGCGCTGCTTGCATGCATGCGCAATATGCTCAGGTTCAACATGTGCAACCTGAAAGACTCCCGACTCCGCAATGCTGAGGTTCCATATCTGAACCATCAAGTGAAGAATAGGATTCCCCCCTACCTATCTTACTCATGTCAATATTGGATGCACCATCTACAGCATGCCCATTGTACCTCAGGATTGTTGGATGAAATCACAGTTTTCTTCAAGAAGTTCTTCCCTTTCTGGCTTGAAGCCATTAGCCTTCTCTCTCTCTCCTCTCACACACCCATTCTTTCTGCTCTAGAGACCTGTACCATTCTATGGACCTGGGCCAAGGTGAGATTACCTATCATGAGCATGTGAATGATGTTGACCAGAGGTTATTTCAGGACCATGAGATTACAGCCTTGTCATCAGAAGGATTTAAGTTCATTGAAGCATTTGCACCTATGCTCAGAGACTCTACTCCACATCTGTATCTATCAGCCATGGCACAGACCCCTTCCAGCTCAGTACTCCACACTCTCTGGATGGACCATCTGCAAGATCATATCTCAGTCACATTTTCACATCCAGCTGTTTGGCCAGCAAAGATTTGGGAAGGGCACACTGGTGGTACTGGGATTGCTGTCTATTCACCTGATATAAAACATATTGTTTCTGGTTCTAATGACAAGACCATCAGGATTTCAGATGTAACTGGTCAGACTGTTGCAGGTCCATTCCAGGGGCACACACACTCAGTTTCATCAGTTTCCTATTCTCCTGATGGAAAGTACATTGTTTCTGGCTCTGAGGACAAGACTATTAGAGTTTGGAATGCAACTACTGGACAGACTGTTGTAGGTCCACTCCTAGGGCACACAGATGGTGTTTCTTCTGTTGCCTATTCCCCTGATGGAAAGCACATTGCTTCTGGCTCTAATGACAAGACTATCAGGGTTTGGGATGCAACTACTGGCCAGACTGTGGTAGGACCATTCCAGGGGCACACAGGCTCAGCCTGGTGTATCACCTATTCTCCTGATGGAAAGTACATTGTTTCTGGCTCTTGGGACAAGACTATCAGGGTTTGGGATGTAATGACTGGCCAGACTATGGCAGGTCCATTCCAAGGACACACAGATGCCATCTGGTCTGTTGCCTATTCTCCTAATGGAAGGCATATTGTCTCTGGCTCTAAAGATGAGACTATCATGGTTTGGGATGTGACTACTGGTCAAACTATTGCAGGTCCATTCCAGGGGCATACAAATTGCATCAACTCTGTTGTCTATTCTCCTGATGGAAGGCACATTGTTTCTGGCTCTGATGACAACACAATCATGATTTGGGATGCAACCACTGGTCAGGCTATGGCAGATCCATTCCAGGGGCACACAGAGTATGTCCTATGTGTTACCTACTCTCCTGATGGAAGGCATATTGTTTCTGGCTCTTGGGATGAAACCATTAGGGTTTGGGATGCAACTACTGGCCAGACTATTGCAGATCAATCCCAGGGGAATACAGAGCCTATCTGGTCTATTTCCTATTCTCCCAATAGAAAGCACATCATTTCTGGCTCTACAGACAAGACTATGAGTGTTTTGGATGCAACTACTGGGCAGACTGTGGCAGGACCATTCCAAGGGCATACAGATCAGGTCAACTCTATTGCTTATTCTCCTAATGGAGAGTATTTTGTTTCTGCCTCTAATGATAATTCTATCAAAGTATGGAAGGTGGAGGATGTATTTCATTTAAGGACTATGTATATAAGTGATGGCTGGATTCAATTTTCCAGAGATGCTTTATTTGGTTGGCTTGCCCCTTGGAACAGAAATGACTTTTGTTTTCCTACACATTCTTTAGTCATAGGTTCTAACAGGTTTTGTCAAGTTCAGTCTGACATGTCTCTAGTTGGAGGATCCTGGGTTTCTTGTTGGAAATGATGTTTATGCAGTATGTTACACATAAATACAGTAACCTTCTGCCTTAAGGCTTGAGTGTAAGTTTCAATCTATATTTAAATCAGAAGAGAAAATTGAGTCAGACAATATTATTAAAGTCTAGGATAGGGGCAGCAATGCCTAACTAGGGTAGGGTAAGTACATGACACTAATCTAACAAAGGGAATCTCACCTCAGACTGTGCTACCAAGCACAGTGCACAACTGAGTTGGGAGAGGAAAAGGATTGAAAGAATAAATAGTGTCAAAGACATACACTCACTGAACTCTAGAAAACTCCAGAGCAGTGTAGGCAAAAATGGGCATGGTGTGTTAGGAAATGATAAAGGTACAGCAGCACATGTTCAGAGAGAGTAGGAGCACCACCAAGCAATCAACACAATGTATGGCTATACTATAATAAGGTAGAATGACTCCAAATTTGGTGTAATGATAAATAAGGAGAAACATCCAGAATTGGCCTGTGCATCACTCTGGAGTTTATACTCTGACAAATATTTACATATTTGCAGACTCTGATAGAAAATCCAAGGGTCAGTGCTACTGTCTTGAAATTGCCAGATATATAGTATACCTACCATCCAACCATATCATTATTGGTATCTAAATCTTCCGTTAATATCTATAGCTCCTCTGAAAAGTCACACTTTTGCTTTGCCTTGATGTACTCATACAGCCAATTTCATTTAGCTTGCTTGATGCAGTTACTGCATGCAATAAGCATACATGCTCCATACTCAATAGTCTTGGCTCATCCTTGCCAAGATGGGGCAAGAGACTAGGTATCATGACTGATAAATTGGTATGACATGCCCCTCAGATGCCATATAGCCATACATCAGACAACACATCCTTTGAAAATGCTTGTCAACTTGCACTAGGGATGCACTTTTGTGGAGAGAGCACAAGCCTGTCTAGTCCATCTATCATGAATGCTTTTGGCATTTCAGCATACCACCTATGTACATCTATACCTGATATGCTTGCATACTCAAGAGTGTGTTCAGACTGACACTAGAAGGGCAGACTCTCATGAAGAGGTACCACAGTGTCCTTCTAAGCTAGTCAAGTGCAAATGATGCAGAAGGTTGGCTCAAGGCTTGAGGTTTGCTCAAGGACTTAGAATGAGTACGATGTAGAATGTAGATTCTGAGTGAGGGCTAAAGTTATGGGGCAATCAGTATATAAACTATTCTACTGTGGGAAGATGGAACATAGTAGAATGTGGTGGAATGTTGGGGAAACTAGGTTGTCATGAGAGAAACAACCAGGGAGAATATCGTCCCAAAGGAGAAAAGGTTGACATAGAAACAAGAGGTGAATGCGAGAGAAGCCAAGTATGAGTAAGTAATGTTCATAGACATACCGAAAAGCAAGAGGAAAGCCTACAGAGACTGGCTTAATGAGACGAAAGAGAATGAGATCATGATGAAGGAGAAAAATCATAACAATACCAATGGGGCTGAAGATATGATCTAGCAGAGGCATGAGTACTTGAGATATACTGTAGTAGGTCATACCAATGCACAGTTGCTTAGAATATTTGGTCTATATTAGCATTTGATCATCTCCACCAAGGTGATACAACACACCAGTTTATCAAAAACTCTTCTAGTGACATACCACATTCAATCATTTTCATCTTACAATGTCCAATGGCCCCTTGCCATTAAGAAGCAGTGTAGGCAAGAGGAAATTTGGTTCATGGTAATTTTGTCACTTATATCTGGCTTATAAAACCACACAAAGATATCCTATTGCACAAGATCTTTGACCTGACCTTATAGTAATATCTCTTGATCTTGCTCAGGTCTTACATGCAAAACTGAAGTACACACCTTTCAAGCATCTTCCAATAGCTTTGTATAATACTTTCTACATTCTCCATAGCAAACATCCACCTTAAGTATGTCACACTAGTTAATGTACCTAAGATAGGGGCAGCAAGGCCTAACTAAGGTAAGGTAAATACATAGTATCAATGTAGTGAAGAAAGAGCCTCACCTCAGACTATGCTGCTGAGCACAGTGCACAACTGAGGTGAGGGGAGAAAATCAAAGGAATAAATAGTGTTGGAAACATACACTTGCTTAACTCCAGAAAACTCCTGAGTAGAGTAGGCAAGAATAAGCATGCTACAGTGGCTCCCAAAAGTGTTCCAATACCTACCGAAGATGCAGTGCACGAAGCGCACTGCAATACCCTGTGGGAATTTCGCTTATGTGTAGTGAGACAAATAATAGTACACACTCTTGGCTACATTTCGGTCCCTGGGTCATGTGATCCGGTCCATATT
>JBBPTV010000918.1:0-13807 GCA_038094275.1 Tubosaeta brunneosetosa | reverse complement strand
CGCTTCTCGCCCGGTTGTGCCCCTCCCGCCGTTGTGGTGGTGGTGACGATGTGCGCCGTTGGTGGGTGTGCGCGTAGTGCGCGTGCCGTGTGAGGCACACAGCCACCTTCGTTTCCTTTCTAAGTCGGGTGACGTGAGGGGGATAACAGTGTCACATCACGTGAAAAGTGCCAATTTCAAATAATTTCCCCCCCCCAACAGCCTTGGACCCTAAAAGGGTCCAGGAATATTTGGACACGGTTAGGTCCTAGCGGACTTTGAAACCTAACCTACCGGTCCGACAGCGGCCCGCTTATGTAAATCAACAAATCACATCGAAGATTTGTCAGCAACGGGCGGCCAATGTCGCTCGGCGCTATCACCACCATCACTGCTGCCACCACCACCACAATGGCGAGGAGGCGGCAGCCCAACGGCGCGCCCTCCACCACCACTACTGCAACAGGGCGCGGGCGACACGACAGCGCGCTTGCCACCTCCACCGCTACGACGAAGACGAGGGGGGCGCGGGCAATGCAATGGCGTGCCCATCACCGCCACCACCACGAAGAGGACGAGGGGGCGTAGACAACGCGACGGCGTGCCCACCGCCACCACCTCGACCGCAACGAGGAGGATGAGGAGGCGTGGGTAACGCAACGGCATACCTGCCACCACCACGGCGACCGCGACGAAGGGGACGAGGGGGCGCGGGGAACGCGATAGCTTGCCACCACCACCATCGCAGCCGCGACGAAGAGGACGAGGGGCCGCAGGCAACGCGACGGCGGGCCCACCACCACCACGACCGCGACGAAGGGGACGAGAGGGTGCGGGCAACGCAACGGCGTGCCTGCCACCACCACCATGGCGACGGCTACAAGGACGAGGGGGGCGCGGCCAACGCGTTGGCGTGCCCGCCACCACCACGAGGAGCGCGGGGAGGCGCGGGCAACACGACCGCGTGCCCACGACCGCGACCGCAACGAGGAGGACGAGGAGAAGGCTCGAGCTCAGGGTCTCCCTCAGTCTGCTCCACGGGGTCATACTGATAACCCCCCAGTGGAGCAACGATCGCTGATCCGTTTGCAAGGTCGATATTGTTCAGCGGCATCAGTGGGAATAGTCCTTGTAGCAGGGCAATACTTGGAGTCAAAAATTGCAGCACCCTCACCGCCAGCCTTGGCATGCACCTTCATCTGGCTGGGAGGGATTGGGTGTGAAGGGACATGCGGCATTCCTTTGGCATGCCCAGCATCTTCTTCCAGGCCTTGGCCTGCTTCGCGTGCTTCTGCTCCTCCGCCATGTCCTTGAAGTCGAGGCTGATAATCTCCGCGGCAGACGACAACTGGGCCTTTTTACGTAGACAGACAGACTCCAACGTCGTTTGGGCTGTCGCGAGAGACAGCGACATCTTGGCTGCCAAATTGCGCTCCAAAATGTCCAGGTTGGCACGCTTGAAGACACGATCATAACGGGGGGCGGTAATTTCCGCTCGACAGGCAGGGCATGTAGGTCTTAACCCGATGGGGGACAAAAGCCTGCGCCATTTTCTGTCCGGACCAGAGCTGTAGAGCCCATTCATGTTACAGTGTCCATCAAGGGTCTCGATGGTAAACGTGTGCCAGTAGGCTGGAAGAGTTCGTCCAGGGACTCCGAGTCCACCTTGATTTCTGCCAAAGTGCGTTGCATGATAAAGTCGGCGATTTGTTTCTTTTGGTCGTCCGAAGCACACTGGGGACGGACATGGATGGTATACTTCTCGCTGCACACTATTGAGGGTGAATTGTCAAGAATGAAGCTCGTGAACAAGCGCCTCACCTGAAGGGCACCTATGGGCTCCAAACACGGCGCCTGACACCTATGCTCGCGATACAGTGTCGTTTAGCACGGACGCGCGATGTGCTTGATTCTCTGTGGACCTGTGTTCTTGTCTTGGCAGCTGGCGCATTCGGCATTGCAAGTCTTGGTACAGCATGCCATCAGCGTTCCGCATCGAGTTCTGCACCGATAGTCTTCGGGGTTCTGAGAACAAGGCATGGTCGCTTGGTGTTCGTAGTCTGGAAGTTGTTTACCACCGTTTTGTCGCAACAAACGTCATCCAACGCCTCCATTCGGTAGCTATAGCCATCCTGTCAATCTAGAGCGACAACAAAACGAAATGACCAATCCTACCATGGGACTGAAGCCTTGATGTGCCCACAAGGGAGTCCGACGTTGGGAATCGTACAGATGACCGCAACATGGTTCGGATCGTCGCAGTGGCACTGAAAATCCGGCACAAATAAGTCAGAAGTCGACAAAAGAGGCACGCTAGACCATACCTTGAATGGACAGAGGGGTCCGCACTTGAGCAACGTATCACATTGTTCTAGACAGCCACCTGCGGACGTCAACGATATGAGCGACCGAGTCTAGCGACACCTACCATCGGATGCGGGACACGACAGCTGGCCCTGGCGCGAGATATACTCGATCTTTTGGTGATGACGGTGACAGGCAATAGGCAACGCAGGACCCAGGGAACCTTGCCCATCAAGTTCCTCGATAATCGAACGCCACATTCTACTCTTTGCAGACAAGTTCTCCGCGTTTCCAAAGATATACAGCCCTTCACGTACCCGGGATACAGCCACCACGAAAAGATGAGCAAGACAAGCGATGCGGGGACCATGCAACACCCACCATTCGTCCGGTTCTCCGACTGGAAGAGTCCATCAGCCGACATGTTTCCCGACCATGTTCAGCACGCACCCTGAGGAATCCGATGTTGACCTTGCGAAATGATCTGGTGTTCGATCTCGTCTTCAGCAATGCCCGAGTTTCACACAAGAGACAGTACGACAATCTTTGTCAACGTGAGCGATGCACCCTCCAAATCCGTCCAAATCGCTCAGCTACCCTTCTTCGCCTTGGTAATTGTCGACGGTGCGCAGCCTGACCTAGAGGTGAGTGGGCACGTGGCATGCAACTGGCCGACGAAAACAGCCTACACAGCTGGCCACCTTGACACCCTATAGACGTAGTCCCGTCAGTGTCGTCCTCGCCGCCCTCATGATCGTTGAGGGCAGCTTGGTCCCGTTCATCAACCACCTCCGCGACCTCTCCACCCAGTGCGTCTCGCAGTCGAGCGAGCTGACCCAGGTATGCGCACAGGACGGCAATGTTGCCCTCTCCTGAATAATATCATTGCCCGTAACCATCTAAGCACAAGCAGGCCAAAAGGTGAACATAAAAAGCCAACCAGAGAAGGTAAAGCACTAGGTCTCGGGTCATTTCGACCTCGAGTTCCAGGTGAGCACGAGCCACAATCCACAGAGCACCTGCGCACCTCGTACATGTTGAACTTGCTCGCACCATCGTCCAACCCATCGTTCTCCTTGTGATTGTGGTTCACAAAGAAGACCTTCACCATGCCACGCACGTTGAGGCAAGCTTGAGCGAGTTCGTGGTCCTGAAGTCCCTCGTAGAGCGTGTGCCTGCGCGCGCTCAGTAAACACACGCGATAAGCGGTGACACGCGCACCGCATGAGGCTCGAGATGGAGGGTCGCATGCACTGTTGAATGTCGATCCGGGACATGGCCAGACCAGACCGTGACAAGCGTTCCATGAGCGACATGTCGAACCGGTACAGCCTGCTGCCGCGAGGATGATCCATGGACAGCGCTAAGGACTGGGTCAGTCAAACGCGGGAGCATGAACCAAGCAACGCACAGAAATTGTTGTGCGTCGGGCGTAATTGAAGAGGGTCCCCGATGAGAATGAGGTGTTCTACTGAGGGCACGAGACTACCCAGCATGTGGGCCTTGAGGACCTGTCCAGCCTCCTTGACCATCAATACTTTAGGTGTCAATAACTAGTTTGCAGAATGAACATCGTAAGCAGCCCGTCGCGGAATGACACACCTTCAGGAGGGTCCCGAGTTTGGCTGTGCCCGTGCTCGTACACCTGCAACACTGTCAGACAGACAGACACCCGCGAATCCCGCTCGGCCCACCTCTTCCTTGATCTCGTTGTATTCCTTCACCTTTTCCGCGTACCTTTGTCTCAAACGTTCAAATTCGTCTTGTTGGTTTTGTTGCCATGGGTCACGTGCTTCTTCGATCCAGAACGCTGCCATTCATACCGACTCCAAACGCTGCCCCCATCCAACGTGTCCAAATCACAGTCGCCTAAAGGTACCTCCGGGACGTCGTCCTCTCCACGGGCCCTAAAGAACCCAAACGGATCATGGACGTAGCTAGGTCTGACCTCCGCGGCAGGTGAAACCAGAAGATTCAGAAGATTCAGGAGTCGCTTGCCCGCTGTCCGAGTCAACGGTCAGACGGCCATCTGAGCCATCAGTAGCATTGGCCGCCATCCACAATTTCTCGGGTGGCATGTCGACACTCTCCCCGTCTTCCTCCTCCTCCTCGTTTTCAGAGTCATCCGTGTCTTCTCCATCCTCCACGGTCTCGGTGGCCAAGAGCTCGAAGCGGTTTGATGGGCCTGGGTCGTTGACCGCGCTGTGTCCCTGTCGGGCGTTGGATACAACCGGCGCTGTCACCATCAAAAACGTTTCTGCCACTGTCCACCCTCTTCATTGCCGTCCTGAGCGAGGTCCTTGGCAATGTTGACCCACAAAGGTGGAAATGAGAAGATGTCTTGTTCCGGGTAGGCAAGAGGGATAAGCTTTCTGATTTCCGACGAATCGGACTCGAAATCGGCCTCTCGGATGTGATTGGTCAGTCCCGAGATATCGTGGCCCATGGTCCTAAGTTCGTTGTACTTGGAAGAAGACGCAGGCTGAAGATGGGATTTCCCGGCGGCCATCTCTCGTGCTTCAATCGAATATTCTGCAATGCGTTGTTCGGATGCACGAGAACCCAGACGAACAATGTCCGCTGTGAAGCCTGCATTGAGAACAGAACACAGCATGTAATTGAGAGCATGGTTCGTGAGCGCAACCTTCAACATGGGGCCAATGTCGTTAGCCACAGGCACACGCAGAAGCTCGACACCTGTATAACTCTGAAATGAAACAAGACATCAATCCACCAAATCTATTGGCGGTCAAGAATAGTCACCTTTCCGGTTCCGGGTGGTCTAAACACACTCGGCAACGCCCTTCACCCAGATCTGACTAGTTCATCCCTGAATCAGTGCAGCTTCACAAATGGCGATGACAGCATCAGCCTGACTGGGGTCGAGACAGCTGGCTCTACACAGCTCTGCCCTCGCGTAGTCGATCGAGCTCCTGTCCGATATGGTCATGCGTAGATCCTCCACCGGTGCATCCTGATTGAACAAGGACGCCAACTGGGGTTTGGACCCCGGAAGGGCCACATACTTTGGAGGATCAATGGTACAGGTCCTCAGATAATCCGATGGATGAAACACGAGATATCGAGAGAAGGGGATAATTTCGGGCTCTGCTTTGAGGGCCTCAAGGAATGGCCGGATGGCTTTGGACATGACTGGTGATTCCACCAGCAGCTGGATATCACTTGATAAAGACTGCCCGTGCCCCCCTTCTTGTAGCTTGATGAATTGGAGCGACAGGAAATCTGGGTGTGAGCAGTGTGGGCCTTGATATATGCATGTTCCTAGGTACTTCTGGAAGCGCAGTATACTCAGAAAAAACCTGGAGCTGTAGTGGAGGTTATTTGTCGACAGAAATGATTCTAGCGAGATAAACTGACCTTGAATCCTTCGCAAACAGTTACAGGCGCAACTTCGAATGTAAACATATGGTCCGATTCGTCATGGTGAACGTTGAGCTCTCCCTGGCCATCTTCGCTCCATCACATAGTTCGGGAGTATTCAGGTGAGATTAATGCCATGATTTGATCGCATATCTACCTACGTGTCCTTCAGTCCGATGTCCCGTGCACGATGAGATAAAAGAACCTCATGAAAGTGACACGATTGCGATGAACAATGGAAGCCGCAGAATCGTCCCAGGTAGTCTGTTCGGGCCAATACAAGACAAATACTTGACAGGAACTCTGAGCTTGCTCTGATGTCTTGGTGGTGTATAAACCTGAGCGGAGGGTTCGTTTTATGCTTGCATGGGTGTGCACCACTGCACGCAAGCGACCCAGCCAGCCGTGGTGCTCGCAAGAAAAAAGGCGCAGGTGCGGGAAAAGGACTGCCGCCTCTGGGACCCGCGGTGCCCGCAAGAAAAAAAAAAGCGCAGGCGCTGGGCCAGTGGGCAAAGGACTGCCGCATCTGGGCCTGCGGTGTGCGCGAGAAAAAAAAGCGCAGGCACTGGGCCAGTGGGGAAGGGACTACCGCTCCCGGAACCCGCCGTGCCTGTGAGAAAAAAGTGCACTTGCGACCGCAGAGGCGTGAATTCACATTGGTGCTGGTGCTGAGGCCCCCTGGGACTGGGGAAATGCAATTCGCATCCGGCGCAAGGCGCTAAGGGCTATAACTATTAGGGCGAGTGGTGGGGGAAAAAGGGACACTGCTCACCGGCCACCCCACTTTATGAGCTTGGGAGCGGGGCTCTGTTCGTACGCTTCATCCGGTGTGAAACGGGCCTGGGAGCCATTTCTCCTCTTCCTGCTGCCCGCCGTGTTTGCACAAGCCTTGAGAAATCCGACTACAGCGTGAGACGCTGAGATGGGCTCAAGGCGCGGTGTGGAGGTCTCGAAGGAGCCGTGTAGAGCATGGGGCGGGGGCCTTCAAACAGCCAGCTACAGGCCTACAGCGTGAGACGCCTTGGGCTGCTGCCGGAATTTACAAGCTGGCGTCTCCAGTGTGCCTGGCGACAAAACGCCCTGAGAGTGGCCCCTTGGTATCTGACTCGCAGCGATTTAATTATGTAACACTGACTGCCATTCGTGGGAGTTGGGCCATGCCACACCGTCACTGCCACGGGTCCCCGTGGCAGTGCAGTGGCACCCTCACCTCGCTGTTTCACGAGATTAGCACCCTTCCTCCTTCTCGATGCCTGCTCACCCAGTTGTTTCACAACTGGGTCAGTATTTTGGCATTTGGCATTGAAACGGCCCCACTTACGCATCACTCGCGTCGATGCAAGCATGAAAGGCGAAAGTTCCGGGGCTCATTTCCACGTGCCGACCACTGCGACGCGTTTCAGTCACGGTGCCCATGGAAGGCGCAGCGCCTTCAACTTGCCGATTCGCTGTAGTTGGTTGTTTCAAGGCCTCTGCTTCACATTCTATGCGGTTATCATCAAGACCTCTGCGCTATTTCAACGGTGCCATGAACTCACCTCAACGTCTCACGTTGTAGTCGGTTTCCTCAAGGCTTGTGCAAACCTGATTCATGCGAGCCCTTTCCGTCCCTCCCAAACGGCATTGGAATCATCTCATCCCCTCACATTGCGGTTGGTTTCTTCGAAACTTTTCTACAAAGAAGATGTAGAAAATCCCGGCGACAAGCTGAGGGGATTGTTTTGCAGTCGCATAGCTTTCAGGGTAACGTCCCATACGAACCTTATGCACTGCTGTAGTTCTACACACGGTTGTTTATCGAGACCGCCGCAGCGGCGACCAACACCGTTGTTAGCAAGGCATTGTTAGCAAGGCACCGAAGGCACCCAAGAATTTGGTGTGGGATCTGGCAGAGGCCACCCCAGATATCATCACATACGTGCATGCTATCGTGTGTGCCAGTATACGCCTTGTGATTCTGCCAAACAGTTTGCAAGCTCCACTTTACTCTGAGTGACAAGGCTTGTTTGGGCTCGGACGCTGGGAAGACGAACCTCAGCGACATGGTGGAGCTCATCCTCGAGATGTTTGATGATAGGGATAGCTGGACTCGTGAGTCACTTGCATGGCGGAACTCGTATGTGGCCAAGGGATTTTTGATACGTTGCTAATTCACAATCGCTGGAGTTAGCAGTAGGATGGCCCGGTGGCCTCCCGTGACATTAGACGGGGAAGTGGGTTTCATGGGGAAATCGGCGTGCAGTCGATGTCATTGAGTAATTCTTGCGTTTATTGTGCACAAACTTCCTGCTGCTAACCCCGCTGAACCGAAGCCACTGTTCGCCGTTCTATTGGATAATTCAGCGGGCGAGGCGGCTTTCTTTGCGCAAGGAACCGACGTCAATGTGCGGACACACTCAGACTTCGGAGATCTGCGTACGATTACCTTGCAGAGTCGGTCTTTTCCGCGATGGCACGCTCCCGACATTGCTGTTGCAGCAAGATACCGTGGGTTCCATGGGGCGGGTGGCGATCTGGGATTCCCTGCTCAAGGCTGCGCGTGCGGTGTGGCAGTGGGATCGAGCTAGGCGGGGGGCGTGTGCAGTGTCGGGGGTGGCTGTCATAGGTAGAGAGTCCACCCACATGTACGCCTTCCGGGTTTTCTTGCTAGCCTCCCAGGGCCCAGTCCAGCGGAGGGCATTGATGGCCTTGGAGAGCTAGTGGTCCATCTGTGGCGTCATCCACGAAACAGGCAGGAGGTCAGGCGTCCGGAAATCAAGAGGAACGGGCGGAAAATACATGTCCATTACAGCGCAGACGTGTTTAGGTTTCGTTAATTGGTCCCCCAAAAGGCCTCTTGCCCTACGTTTTCCCGTCCACTTCTGTTTGCTCTGAGCATTTGCGCAGCGTACCCTACCAGTGTGTTCCAGGATTGGGGTCTCGGCTGCTCTCCCTTTCCCCTTTCCCCTTCGCGCTGGAGCCCCACTTACTACGGCCCCACGCGCTGCGTACCATGCGGAGTATCCCTGATACGCAGGGGTAGACATGCTCCCCTCGACCATACGGATGCAGCGGTCCGGTTGCAGTGCCAGATGTGTATGGGAGTGACCGTGCCAGCGTGGCCAGTAGTCTTGGTCCCCGAATAGCACCCAGAATCGACGTTACCCCAGTTCCCGACATTGTCAATAATTTACATGGAAAGGTTGGGGGCAGTGTGTTGTGTTTTGGGTGCCGTCCAAAAGTCAAGTTCACAATGCTGACCCGGCCGTGAAACAACTGGATGAGCGGGCGTGAAGCAGGAGGTGATCTCACCGTGAAAGCGCGGTGTGAGCAAGCATACAAGGTGTTGGCCCCGTTGTGAAAAGCTGCGGCACTAATCACGTCGTGAAGCAACATTGAAGGTGTCGGTGAGCAGGCTAGACAGCGGCGGCGATGGCGACCATCGAGTCCGAAGCGACGGCATGACGTGAGACGGTCACCTGATTTTGTAGCAGTCAGTCATTACTTACCCAGCTAGTGACTGACCATCCTGTTTTGATTATGTAACATTGCCATTCGTCACGCAGCGACGAGTCACGGCATGCATCCATGGTGGTCAACACCATCCCACTCCAGCATCCCACGCTGTAGTTGGTTGCTTCAAGGCTTCTACACTATCCAAACGGTGCCATGAACTCACTTCAACGTCTCACGTTGTAGTCGGTTTCCTGCAAGCTTGCTTTGGCATTTACCGTTACCCCAAACGGCATTGATCGATGTTCAGCGCTCGGCACCCAAACAACGCTCCAAGCACAGATCAGTGCTCACCCATTCCCTCAAGGCAGGCTGTGAGGTTCTCATACTCGGAGGCGAATCCATGGACGCCGCCATAGCCACTGTTACCCTTCATGAGGCCCAGTCCAGCGACCAGATCTCTCCTGTCGTATGCTGACCAGCCATCCCCGCCGTTGTCGCCGTATTATATATACTGTCCGCTTCCTTTCTTGCCCCAGACTTGTCCTCTTACTTAGCTTTCGCACCCTCACGAGCGTAGGGTGTACTCTATATATTGTTTGCCGCCGCCCGCTGGATTAGGATCCACTACAATTCCCCTCCGTTTACCGCACCATTACTCCAAATACAAGCATGGACTATCTATCGACTACTTACGGCGGAGTGCTTCTACTGCCTTCCTGACCTCGCTGATCTGACTCATTTGACCCCCCAAATTCTTGTACAGGGTATCCAACTCAGCTATAGTCTTCTTGATTTTGGCCTGTGACACGAGCACCTTGTTTTCGAGTTCATTAAGGGCCTTGTTGACCACGTAATCCAGTTCGCCCTCGTCCTAGTCCAGGTGATAAATACATTTTCCGGTCACACACCTGCAGTCTTCACCTTGTTCACGGAAACTTTTGTGCTCATGTACCCTCCTTCCTCCTTCCTTGGCCCGTGACCCTGTCCCTCGGAGTTCTTGCAGGAATGTGCGTTTCTGGCAGGCTGGGCCGCTTTCTTCTTTGCTGGGGGTGGTGTGTCTTCGTCACCTTCGCCTTCAGCAATGGGTCGTACGCGCTGAAGAGCCATTAGTAGTCGGACTAAGGCAACACGTTATGCTCCACGCACCTTATGAGCCATTCCCACTTCCCCGGGTCTCACTTGCCTCTCTTCACTTGAAGCAGCTGCTGGCTCGCATTCACGGCTCCACTGCAAATAGAGAAAATCAGCTGTTTTGATCGCTTCGGTCCTCTCGGCGGCGCCCTCTTCCTTGATTCCGTGACCACATGCCTTGAGCCGGCACCTCTCAAGTTGCCTCTAGGGGCGTTGTAAGCACTAACCTATACAAAACTACCGATGACGCACGGAGGCAAATTTCCACCGCCGCATCCAGTCTACCCGCAAAGTCTCCTGATCTCCAGGCGCCGACAGCACAGCAGCATCCACACGTTCAACGGCAGCTTTGAGATCGGCGGCCACAGCCATTCTTGAAGGTGTTTCATAAGGGTCGTACTTCTTAATATTGTAGGGGTTGGATGGCGCAGACATGTTGAAGTTGGTTGAGTTGGAAGGAAGATAGCAGGAAGGAGTGGGAGTGGGATGCGGCTGAAAAGAAAAACTCGCCCATTGTTCGCATTCCAAGGCTGGAAGGTCCACAAGTGAGCCACGGCCCACGCGGCCGATGCGGCAGTGCAGAGTCAAGGGCAGAGATGAGAGGAGAGCAGAGGTGTCAGAGATCCAGGTTCGGGAGAAGCCAGCGTGGTTTTTTTTTTTTCCTTCCTAGTTTATTGTC
Source organism: Tubosaeta brunneosetosa (assembly GCA_038094275.1). Lineage (NCBI taxonomy): Eukaryota > Fungi > Basidiomycota > Agaricomycetes > Boletales > Boletaceae > Tubosaeta > Tubosaeta brunneosetosa. The sequence goes on along the minus strand of JBBPTV010000918.1, from coordinate 2,898 downwards.
CTTAGAACGATGGCCCTATGTTAGACATTACATGCGATCGTGGTATGTACGTGTACGTGTGTGTGTCTATGCAGTGGGGATCTGTAAGCATGGAATGTGTGTGTTTGAGGGTCAAGGGTGACCCTCCTTCCGAGGTCGGTCAGGGACCGGCTACGATTGTTCCCTGTCCTCGAAAAGACTTCGGGGGGGTGATAGGTCACCGAATATGGGTTTAAAGCGTTCTGTCGCGTGGATGTAGGCGAAGGTGTGCTTCATGCTCGTCTTTTCGTTTAGCAGCGCGCTTAGGTTGGCGGCCTTGCGGCCTAGGCTCCAACGGAGGGATAGGCGCTCTAGTCGGTATCTGGGGCATCTTGTGAAGAAGTGGATAACCGACTCTTCTTCTTCGCCGCAGCCCGGGCAGAGGGGGGACTCCACCTGTCTTATCCTGTGCAAATGTTGTTGTAGGGGGACGTGGCCTGCGCCAGCGTGGTTAAGGACGTAGCGACGGCGAGAGGACAGACACGAGTTCCCAGCGCATTTGTAGAGCATCATTAGACCTTCCGTCGTGGCGGGTCCATCTGGTGACAAGAGCGAGATTCATACTCGCACAAGCACTATCAACAGTCGTTCCTCTATTCCTTCTCCAACTTCCTAAGCTCTATAGAAAACACCGTCCCCACCTCATCTCAGCTATCCTGCACAGTACGACGACGCTCCTGGCAGCAGTTCCACTAGTACCATCGTTCCTCCCAATTTTATTCTACGATCAGCCGCCTTCACACCGCAAAGTACACTATCACGAGACCACAGCGTCACAGAAATTGCAGCCCTACCGAAAACCCCTTCCAAAGTGGCACCAATGCACTCACCAGAGGGCTCACCGGAACCGGAGCCCCTCACTAGAATCCACCACAGCTCTCCTACCCCAGAACGGACAACACGCAGGGCGTTTGCTTCAGCACAAAACAACCGGGCCCCAGGACGCCATCATTCGCTGCTGTCCCAAGTTCGTCCTTGCTCTCTACCATCCCAGAGTCGTTTTCCGGCGAAGGACCACCACCAGAACGGATGGTAAACCCCTTAGACGTCAATGCTAGAGCAATGATCCGCTCCCCTGCGTCTTTGAGCTGCAGTCACCGAGGCGACCCGACCAATGTTTCGTGAAAGTTGACGTCCACCGTGACCCTTTGATGACCGGGAAGCACTAGAATCACGTTCAGCGGAACTAGACAAAGCGCGTGTGCTTCGGCGACTCACCAACCGGCGTCGCCTCCCTTTTCTGCACCCTAAACCACGCCCACAGGTATGCCTTCGCTGTCCCTGTCACATGCTGTGTTAGCACCACGCCCACACAAACAACACACGGCACGACACACACACCATCACATCATTCAGCATCTCAAACAGCTCCACATACAGCTGCTCCAACACGCCCACGCTCCCCAACACCTTGCTCACCTCTGCCCTCGAAATGCCACAAAACACGAGCACGACGCCCTTGGCAGCCAACAATCGCTGCACCCTCACAAACGCCTCTGCAGCCGACAAGTTGACCCCTGCCACGAGCAAAAAGTCAACAACGACGAAGCGGACAGGGTGTACGTGAAACGCTGGGTCGTCGACGAGCGACCGAATGGTGTCCTCGACATGGGTGATGGTACCAAAGAAGAGGAAACCTTGCAGTTGGATGATCCGGGCCCGTTTGGATACTTCGCGAATGTATGCGCGGTGGGCTGCTGGTCTACGCACGGTAGAGATGGCAGTGTCCCCCAAGTAGCACGTGTGGATGCTCCTGCGCTGGGAGTTTTGAATGACAAAGAAGAAACCTGGTACATGTTGTGGAGCGGTGAGTGTTTGCATCGGTGTGAGCATCGTGGAGGCACTTACAGCTGACGACGATATATCGTAATATGTTCCATCCTGATCAGGCGAGATATCAAAACCCAAATCAAAGAACTAACAATGGTGCAGTGCTCGCCTAATCACGTGATGCCTCGTGTCCCACAATGCCTCTTTCACAAGGTCAATACTGAGAACAAAAATCAGAGCGCCAACCACCATGACAGCTATTTCGGGACGTTCAGACAAGGGTCACAAGAGCACTCACGAAGGACATACGAATATATGCGATCGGCCAGGTGCCGATGATCACAAGCAAGAACGTGGCGACAGTAAGCATAAATCCAGCGACACGATTGCCTCCCCCAACCCGATAAAACCTGCCACTTCAACAATTAAATCAATACAAGGTAAAGCGGGACTGACACAGACAAGAGCGTATTGACATGGACGAGATAATTCGGCCTTGTGTCGTGTCAGCGCGTCCGACCGCAATGGATGATAACCAGGGACATACACAGTACCGAAAACACCAGCTATGCTCACGGCTTTCTCGTGTGTCTTCAACTGGCACACTCTTTTGTGCGTCTGTGCATTCCAGACGACCGCCCGGCCATTTTTCTTCCCGGCCACGATACTACTAAAAGCCGATTAAGATCGTTGTTCAACGTCCAGTACTGTCCGTCGGGTTCCTCGCCAACCAGCACCACTTTGTGGGCGGCGACAAGCACAGGAGGGTCCATCAGTGGGAAGTGACAAACGGGCAAAATCTGGGGTCACTAATGGATGCAGAGGATGAGGTGAGCAGCTTCGCAGTAAAATGGATCGTGGCCGGGAAGAAAAATGGCCGGGCGGTCGTCTGGAATGCGCAGACGCGCAAAAGAGTGTGCCAGTTGAAGACACACGAGAAAGCCGTGAGCGTCGTAGATGTGTCGCCCGAGGGGAAGAAGATTGTGACTGGATCGGTTGACAAGACGGCGAGAGTCTGGTCACTCCCGGATGGCAAACAGCTGGTTGGCCGAGCGCACGACCGCGACGTTTCCTTGGTCAAGTTCTCGCCGGACGGATGGCTCTTCGTTA
>JBBPTV010000917.1:0-13819 GCA_038094275.1 Tubosaeta brunneosetosa | reverse complement strand
TAGGGCACGTGGCAATTCATGTCTGGGAAATTACTAGAGAACCCTCGTCGGCGGCATACCCTCACAGATGACCTGGAGTCATTTTTGCACGTCCTAGGATGGACAACGTTGCGCTACGTTCCTGCAGTGGACACCTTTCGACCCATTGATCGGGCAAAGGGCTTGCAACAATTCGATGAACACTTTCCGGTCGAAGGACAAGGCGACGAGGGCGGATTTGGCAAGGCTCAAGCTTTGGGCCGCGGTTCATATCCATGGCCCGATTTCATAGCTAAATATGCCATGCCTCTACCTGATCCTATCGCGGAATTGAGCATGCCGTTCAAGTCGCACTATGCAGCGCGGCCACCGACGGCCGAGGACCGCGAGAAGGCCAACAGTGTGGCCGCCTTCTCCGACAGGAAATTAGACCGGCTTCGGAGAGCGATCGACGATTATGACGAGGATCTGCAAAAGCTGGCGTCGGCCGCGTTCTTCCTCCACGAGATGCAAGACTCCCTGGATACCAAGGACTGGCCTGCGGACGACAAGGCCGATCCGAATCTACCGATTCCCCCGCTCGTGCACATGACAGAGAGACAGGAGGGGATACGGACCAGCCAACTTCACCACACGCAAAAGATGCTTGGAGAGTCAAAAGGGAAGAGTTCGAAGCGCGCCGCGAGTCCAACGCCAGAGTTCCGGAGTTCGAAACGTCAGCGCTGTGCGGCTTCCCAGCCTTTGAGAATGTTTTTGCATTTTACTTGAATGTATTTGTATCGAGTGTATCTTTTGAATGTACAATATTACTTAAAACGCAGGGGATCCCAAACTCATTGAAGACGCGGACCATGCACTGTGGACATGGTGTGGCTGTGCGCACATTTACAGCGAAATTTAGATTAGTACTACATGTTCGCCGGGCGCCTGGCACTGACGGCCCATCAGTACTCAGTCTTTTCATAGCTATTTCTCCACATGCAAGTACTCAAACCACCTGGAAATTTTCCAACAGCTAGTAACTAGGGAGTCTGTCCACGTCAACTGTCTGATGTTCAGAGCCGCCAGCGCTGCAGTGTCTCCGGAGTTGAGTTACTATTTCTTTTTATCTGTGGCTATTTGTAAATCGCTGTACCGCAGTTACCGGTCAGTCCAAAAATCAAATATTAATGCCACGAGTTTGGTGCCTTGGGCGTGATGGGAAATCACCGGACCACGAGCACTGATTCAGTTACGCATCTCATCTTGTGGAGCGGCTTTGCAGACCCTACTCATGGCCCAACAGCATGCGGAAAGGTTAGAAAGTCTTCACTGGCATCACGACGCCCACTCAGCCTGTTCCAGTGTGTTGGGTATGATTCCAAACGGCAGTGTTTTGTGCCTGGTGTGACAAAACATGAAGCTCAGAATCAGACGTTCTGTCATGTGTGCTTTACGGCGGTTTGGTTATCCCCAGACCGTGATAGCGGTATTCTCTGGGAAGGCTGAATACCAAGATGTTTTCTGTGTTCGTTTGCATAAAGTATGCATCATGGATTACCTGATACTGATGGCAACATTCATCGCACGCTCATGGCAAGATGGCCTCATCCGATGCCTTATTTCTGGGGTAGCACACCTCGAGGCTCTCGGTGATTTCCTTTTTTGCGCGATCGATAGTTAATCGACTGGAAAACAGTGAGCCAAGATATTGAGATCCGCCTGTGGCACTGGGTCGAGACAATGAGTTGGTACCCCGATGGCTGATTCACTAATGGTGTGCTCATAACACCAGGCGGCCCCAGACCATACAACAGTTCCCTGAAAGGCAACTATCTGACTTAATTACCGCTCGGACATGTACTAACTGCTGACTATCAAAGGTTGATGAGGGGGTTGACACATGTCGGGATCGCTTCAAGGTAACATGTTAGGCGTAGCATCTATTCCATTCTGATCCTAGTTCATTCTCGAAAGTCATAAAAGTGACGCTGACCTTGCTGACTTCTCCATCGACACACCTCTCATCATTAGCCAGTCTAGTATCCACGCCGACTCTGAGTGTTAACATTCCTGACGGACACTACCTCATCCTCTCTTCCAGTCCGTCGCACAACGAAGCTACCGGCGTCAATGGCAACCTTCCTGCCGAGACCCAGATCGTCCGCCTTGGAGGGGACAGCAGAGTGGTAGTTCCTCGTTTCATTGCGAGCACAACTTCTTACCCGTCTTTTGTAGTGGCAGGTTACCAAGGTCCCTGGAGGCGACAGTCTCTACAACTTGGGACTCGTAGACAGATATAAGTACAGCGGAGTGGAGGACAACACGGTCGTCGCCTCGCAACACTGAAGAGGGCAAGAGTAGACTGGTACCTCATCGCTGCCTTCAACGGAGAGGCGTGAGTGATTCTACGATGTGATCCTTGTGGTGTCGCTGAACCTTTGCGATTCAGGATTGCTTTGGACCACGACCACAAGCAGGTGTGGACCGTCGCTAACGCGACTGACCCCTACTCTGAGGCAAGCGGTCTACTCTTTTGTCTGTCCGTACAGTTTGTTGATCTATGCCTTAGATTGTGTGCAGAGAAATTCAATATGATCCTACCAAACCTTACCCGCCGCCCGTTATACCAACCCAGGACTTCAGGCTCATTCCCGTCAGGAATTAGTTGCGGAGATGTGCAGTCCGTCAGTGCAAAGGTGTTTTGTATGTCGCGTGCCATTGTATTTGTACCGATAGCTTGAATCGATTGCGAATGTAAAGACCGTGTTGAAAGACTTGTTCTGTTTGCATCGAGAGTGAATCGAATGTTGAAAAAAAAACTAGAGCGAGAGCATTACTGATATCAGGATGTTGCACGATGAGCGACCACACACGGATCGTTCTCTTCGAGAGTCTGATTATCTGAGGGAAGGTGCGGCGTGGATGTAACCAAATAGCGCGGTTCACCCAGCCAGGCTCTCAGTGGTGGTCCATCATCATGATACCGTAGACACGTAGAGAGGAATGACAGGCATGAGTTTACCTCCGAGTCTATTTTCGCTCAACGCATCAAAGCACGTCCAGCACCCGTCCGATCCCACCGGCGTGATCTCCTCTGCTTGGACCGTAATCAAACGCTGGTGGGCGTCTACCGTAGCGTCGTGGCAAACGGTGTGGCGGGCGAAGAGGGCGTGCCACGTGTGCAGTGTCGGGGGTCCTGGCGGCCTGGATGCCTATTGTAGTCTTACCACCTGCACGCCTTCCGGGTTTCCTGCCTGCTCCCCAGGGTGTCTCACGCCGTAGCCCTTCCAATGGTCTCGGACGCAATTAAGCAAGGTATCGGAGAGCACGCGTTTGCTTTTCCGAGGGCGATGGAGCAATCCGCATCCGGGCAGAGCGACCCGCCAAACAGCGGCCCGATACGATACATGAAGCCACGCCGCTCGGCTTGTCGGAGCAGTGTTGGATTGACGAGGGAACGGGACCACTCGCCAGTACGAATGATGCGGCATCCGTATTCTCTTCAGCTACGGTTGGCGCCACGGACCGTCGGTCGAGCAGGGAGTCGATCCGAGGGTGAGCAAGACATGGAGAACGCTGGTTTTCATCTGAGCGCAAAGCAAATGGACGTTCACATGACAACCAAATAGCCTAATTCTCACATGAACCCAAGACAGGTACCGCGTTACCTTAGAGCAATGGCATCTGTCTCCCCCACGTCAGCTGTCCAATATTCAGAGCTACCAGCGCTTCAGTTCCTCCGGAGTTGAGTCACTGGCTTCTTTTCACCCGTGACTGTTTGTAAATCGCTGTACCGCAGTTATTGGCCGGTCAAAAATCAAAATGCGCCAGGTGGACGACCGTTCACGAGCTTGGTGCCCCAGGCATGACGGGAAATTACCATGTGCGCTGATTCAGATACGCATTTCATCTTGTGGAGCGCCTTTGCAGACTTACAGATCCTACTCATGGTCCAACAGCATGCGGAAAGGCTAGGTACGGCCCCATGGAGCATGCCTGAGAAGCTGGAAAAGTATCTTCAGCGCATCGCGACGTCCACTCCCAACCGTCGCGTGACTTCGCCCAAACATCTCACTGACGACGGATTCGTTTTGTCCGAATCCCATAAAGATTGATCTGGCGATGTTCTGCCCATCAGACACAATTTTTTCCTTCTCTCATGTCACAGAAGTACCCTTTACTTGATTCCCTTCAGCACGCTCTTTCCGCTCGAGCCCAGATGGGCATGACAATCGTCAATTTCAATCAGCTACTCCCATCTCATGCTCCAGATTTCTTCTCGAATGATTATTTATCGCTAACTACCGACCGTTCTGTCAGAGACGATTTCTTGCGCAAGGTACAAGCCGCCGATCCTGCCCGTCTCCTTGGGTCCGGAGGTTCCCGCGTTTTGACCGGTGGCTCCACCGAACTGAATACGCTCGAGAAGGCATTCCAACAGTTCTTTGCAGCCCCATCCGCTTTGCTCTTTTCTTCCGGCTTCAGCGCCAATACGACGTTTCTCGCGAGCGTCCCGCAGCGAAACGACGTCATCATCTACGACGATTTGCTTCATACCTCTTCCAGAGAAGGCATTCGTCTCGCACCCTGCTCCTCCTACCGTTTCGCAAATAACTCTGTGACCTCGTTGAGGAAGTGTATTCTCGGAGTCTTGCAGAACCACCCTCAGGTCAGCCATGGGACCTCTACTGTGTTCGTGCTGGTGGAGAGTCTGTACAGCATGGACGGAGATTTTTGCCCCCTGACAGAGATTGTAGAACTCGTGGAGTTGCTCGTGCCTGTCGGGCACGCACATATCGTTGTAGACGAAGCACACACCTCTGGGGTATGTGGGCCGAACGGGACAGGATATGTGTCGCACCTAGGTTTGAGCGCGCGCGTCCATACCAAGATCCATACGTTCGGGAAAGGTTGGGGATATCATGGGGGCACGTCTACATGTCTTTGAACGTTGTTCATTCCAATGTTGATCCTTTTTTTGCAGCCGTCGTCTTGACCTCGCCGGTCGTCAAGGATTACCTGATTAATTTCGGAAAAGGCGTCATGTTTACGACGGCGATGCCATATACTGATATTTATGCACTTGACTCGTGCCTCCATACCATAAGAAGTGCACGAGGTGAAGAGGTACAGCGTGTTTTATTGTGCACATTATGGACAGTAACTGATCCATGCCTACCATCCATCGATCTCATAGCTTCGACAGCGTTTATACCACATGTCACGTTATGCAAACGAAAAGATATCCACTGCCCTCGAAAACGTTCCGAAGAGCGTTCTTGCGCTAAAGAAAAAGATTGGGGTCTCTGACCCAGCCCTATGCTCTCCCATCATCCCAGTCCTTACACCTCACGCCGCAGAACTAACGCGCTACTTGTTGAAGAAGGGGTACGCAGCGACAGCGGTAACCTACCCGGCGGTGAGCAGGCCTAGGATCCGGATCACGCTTCACGCGGGGAACACAGAGAAGGAGATCGATACGTTGTCGGGCGAACTGTTGACTTGGGCAGTTCGGCAACAGGGCCTTGTAGCTGCTAGCGGCGCTCGTGAAAGAAAAGGGGCCGACCAGTTGAACGAGAAGGCGAGGGCAAGGCTATAGCCTGGTTTGTGCCCTAAGGGTGACGTACGGAGGCTGCCACCGACGCGGGACGTTATGACCCGCTCATTTGACAAGTATTCTAATAATTCTATTAGTCTTTATATACCTTGCCATCTTGCACGCCGATATTCGTTCGACCTAGTCACGCTTGGTCACCATTCAGTCAGCTCCCAATTACCCATTGGACGCGATCGTTATTGGCACGCGTCAAGTAAATTACAATATGTCTTGCTCTCAGAACGGCTTACTTTCTCTTCAGTTCCCCAAAGATTTTTGACGCTTGAAGTTCCACTTTTACCTCACTAACCACCGTCGCATTCAACCTTCGTGGTAAATGATTACTCTCTTCGACGATGAGAAATGAGATAGAATGAGTGACGATGTAGAGAATCTAGTGATATACAGGAGAGCACTCGAATCCGTAAACCAGATTTGGTAGGGTGTGTAGGCCAGAGATCGTTCACTACCCTCAGCCCCTCATCCTCAGATGATCTCAACACCACCTTCTCATCGCATGGCCGAGCAGAATATGCGTAGTACTCTCGGCCAGTTGAAGTAGAGTGACAGCGAACACCTCCCACGTGACGTTGAAGGCGACCCAAGGCTCTTGTCATGGACGCCAAGGGAGCACACATTGCGCCAGAGAAAATGGCAGAAGAGGTTCGGGTATGCGCTCGCTCTTGGGGTCGTTGTGGTAAAGTGGGAGTAGCACTGGCAGGGCAGAGGGCTCGCGAGCAGGTGGACGATGGGAACGTAGAGAGAAGTGGGAAGATGAGGGAGGCCGGGAAGCAGAAGGGGAATCACAGGTATGGAGAAGGTGGCACCAGGCATGTCTGGGCGACCCACGTTAGATGAGGGAGAACGGAGTTACAGAAATGCCAGCCGACAAAGGATCAGAAACGCGGGAGGGGTCGATGTTGACTGACTGTCTGTCTGTCTCCCGTGTTTGGTTCGCTCCACGGCGTATCTGGGGTCATTCATTAGGGCCGCCTGCAGCGCGAGCACGGCAACAACAAGATGCACCTTGGACTCGGATGCCACTGCGAACTTTTTGTTTCAGGTGAGTGCCATGTTCCACATTAGCTTTGGTGAAACTTGAAAGACTGACCGTTAAGTAATGAAGACTCGCGACACCAGTGGGCCGTGTAGTGTGCCAGGCCGATGCAGAACGTGGTCCATGGCGAATGTCAGGTTACCTTTTTGAGTAGCTTAGCTTCAATTGACTACTACTAAGTCTTCATCCTCGCCGGCGTCGACCAGGAGTTTGACTTTCGGAGCTACGTTACATACACCTACACCAGTGTGCCGAATGCGTGTGTCTTGCCTTGGTTGTCTGACTCACCCGTCCGGCAGGTCCGATAATAGTGGTTCACCCTCGATATCGACCCCGCACCGCCGTCCACTCCCTACGTGGGTGGACGACGTGCATTGACTGCCCCGTCTCGTGCGCGTGGATATTGATTAGCCGAATATGATGGTGGTTCTTGGCGTGGCGGACGAGGTACGAGGTTCGTTGCAATTACAGTGGTGTGCTACCTTGAGCGGTAGGCTGATATCTTTTTCTGTACAAATGCTACCTAGTTTCTTTCGTTCGCGTTGCATGTTCCGCATATGCTTTCCCTTTTCCAATAGGACCGGCAAGTCTGTTTTAGAGCTGGATTGCAAGTGAAACACGTCCTCTCCGCGAAGCATCCAATGCACGACAGCGTATGTGCTCATTTTCCGGGAAAACCGCTGAGCGTACTTCAGAGTTCCGTATTACCCTATGCTTGTTTTTCGACCCGGGACTTCGTGGAACATCATAACCAGCTTTCAGGTTATCTACATGACACAATCCCATTCAAGATCGATGTATCGAGAGGCCGAGGCCGTTTCGCTCTGCAGATGTTTCGAAGCGGCATGTCGGCCCATGCAGATTGACTGGTGCTCTCAGCCTTGAGTAGCTAACAAAGTGAAATGCTGGATTGGCTGTTGTCTATTGGCGCGTAGTGACTTCCTTCCGCTCGAGCGCATCCCCAGAAGGGGGTAGTACATGTGGAACTCAGTCTGGGCATAGTACAGTGTTGGAAATGGATGACGCACGTCGCGATATGCGCGCAGGACGAAGCGATTCACGACAACCACTTGAAGCAGACGCCGCTGATATCACGTCGCCCCAGTCCCCCAAGTGTCAATGCTATTCCAGAGGCAGAACTCGCATTGTCGACCGTCGCCGAGGCGTCGTATATGCAACCTGGATTTCAGAGTTGGGATACATGCGTATGTAAGGACGGGGTTGCCGCACTGTGCACGAGCTGTTGAGTACATACCATCAGTTCATTAGACGTTAGGTCTGCGTGAGGAGCTCGACTACAGAGCTGTTCCATTGCCATGGGATATAGGGACGGCGAAAGCGATCATTTTTAGTATTCTGGCGTACTCGATGCGAAACATTAGTACCGAGGGTTTTCTCCCCCATTTGTCTCGTCAGCGTGGTCATAGTAGATTCAAGTCAACGAGGGTGGCAATTAGGAGACACGTGGACTCTGGAGCAAGGCCTACCTTGTACGTTGGGTCAACTTATCTTCGCCAGCTGGGTAGACGTCGAACGGGGGCGTACACAAGAGGTGCAAGAACAATTGTAGTGCACTCATAGCATGCAGATGTCCGACAAAGAAATTCGACGATTTGGTTGTTGTGGTGTGTTGTGTCGGGGCACTTTCCCGGCAACCATCAAAGCGTTTACATCCCAGCCTTGTCCCTGACTCTTACCTATACCATGCAGTCAGACCTCAGAGAGAAGTTCGGACGGTTCAGGATTCTTGTTATCGGCCGGGCCAACGCGAGCAAAACAACTATTCTCAAGAAAATCTGCGACTCCACGGAAGACCCGGAGATCTACAATGATCGCGGGGAAAAGGTAAGACTTTGCTTCGCCTCCAATCCCTCAGAGCACTGATGGTACATGATCAGGTTGATCGTGAACAGATCCAGGAATCTGACGAGGTGAGTACCGCTTGTTGCCTTAAGTCCGCTGCCATGCTCAGTTAGCGTGCCCCAAGCGTGGATTGCATGACATTACGAATGAGCTGGTCTTCAAGAGCAACCCAGACTTTTTCTTTCATGACTTGCGCGGGTTCGAGGCCGGTGGAACAGATGAATTTGAACAGATGAATCACTTTATTGCAGAACGTGCAACAACCACTTTCCTCAAGAAACGGATTCATGCTATATGGTAAGAAGATATAACAACTCAAAGAACATTGAGGATAGTATGTCCCTGAACAGGTATTGCATTCCAATGGACCAGTACCACCATGCTGTGGTAGCTGCAGAGGAAAAGTTTTTTGATGGATGTGACACAGGACATGGTAAAGTTTACTTTACCATGGATTACATCTGAATGACATTTGAATTATAGTGCCTGTTGTGGTTGTGTTCTCAAAATGTGATGCACTGAGGGCCACAGCTATTCAGAAACTGAAACCCAATGAGCTGGATTTACCATTCAAAGAGCAGTTCCTGAAGCTCCAGGAGTATGTACAGGAGATGCTGAGAAGTAGTACTGCATGGGAAAAGCTGAAAGCAACAAAGTATCCCCCAAAGAACAATGTATACCTGGAAGGTAAAGATTATCACCAATTGTATGGTGTTGCACCCTGTTTATTTTTACTTATAGACATGCACAAATCTAACCATGGATGTAAAAGTCTCTTAGACAAAACAACAGCAGTCTTGAATGAGGAAGCTCTGCAGATGTTGCTGCTAACCACCCAGAAATCATGCATATTACTCTGCATGAAGTACTCTGTAAAGAGGTAAGATAATATTTGTAGTATTAATGAAATGTTGACACTGTTATAGAGTGCTACTGCCATGTATTTACAGTATATTGCCTGACAAGTTTGAATTCAATAAAGACAATCAAATGAAACTGTTGGGCAATATGGCATTATGGTTTCCACATACAAAAGTATGTGGTCTTTTCATTATTTGATTTCTGGCAGAGCAAATGTGTTGTACTTGCACTTATTCCACTCATAGGAGGTGTGTATGGAAATAGAAGATATGATTCACTATCTCTGATACATTCATAGCATGTAAGTGCACTGTTTGACATTGATAAAATAAGATTAGAACCAATCATATACTTTACCTTTAGTCTGTAAGTGGGCCAGTTTTAATTAAAAATTCAGATAGAGACTGCTTACATACTTTTACAAATAGGTTGTAAGTGGTCTGATACCAAGAAAGAGATTCAGATTGTCTGATATATGTAAATACAATTGTGTTTCATATGCATAGAGGGTGGGTGGCTGCATTCTGATTAAAAAATACAGACTAGTGCTCATTATAAGTTACTTTGCTCATTTATAGAAAGTAAGTGATCTGATTATGATTGGGGGATTCAGATTGGTGTTCATCACTTTCTTTTTCTCTCTCATTCATAGAAGGCAAGTGAACCAGTTCTAATTTGAGAATTCAAATTGGTGCTGATCATTCTGTTTCACTCTCATTCATAGTTGGCAAGTGGTCTGATTTTGATTTGGAAATTCAGATTGGTTCTTATTACTCTTTGTTTCTCTCTCATTCATAGCTTGTAAGTAGTGTGATTTTGATTGTGGAATTCAGATTGGTGCTCATCACTCTCTGCTTCACTTATATACATATAGGAAGTAAGTGGTTTAGAAATTTAGATTGATGCTCATCACTCTCTGTTGCTCTTTTATTTATAGTGGGTGAATGGTCTGATTCTAACTGTAGAGTTCAGATTGATGCTCATCACTCTCTGTTTCTCTCTCATTCATAGGAGGCAAGTGGTGTGATTCTAATTGGGGAATTCCAATTGGTGCTGATTACCCTCTGCTTCTTTCTCATTCATAGTTGGTAAGTAGTCTGATTCTAATTTTGGAATTCAGATTGGTGCTGATCACTCTCTGTTTCTCTCTCATTTATAGTTGGTAAGTGGTCTGATTCTAATTAAGGAATTTAGATTGGTGCTCATCATTCTTTGTTTCTCTTTCATTTATAGAAGGTGAGTTGTCTGATGATTAGGGAATTCAGATTGGTGCCCATTACTCTTGTTTCTCTTTCATTCTTAGGAGGCAAGTGGTCTAATTCTGATTGGGGAATTCTGACTAGTGCTCATCACTCTCTATTTTTCTCTTATTTATAGTGGGTAAGTGGTGTGATTCTAATTGGAGAATTCTGATTGGTGCTCATCACTCTGTTTCTCTCTTATTCTCCAACACTCTTTCTTTTACTTTTATTGTGGGTAAGAGGTCTATTGCTTATAGAATGTTAAAACAACACTGAGCTCTTATTTATAGAATGTGTGTGCCTTTTTGTCATTGATAACCATATTAATGCAAATCTATTTTTATACACAGCAAGTATGTATCTTTCTATTGTCCTTTAAGATCTATCTCATTGTGGATACTTAGCTTGTAAGTACTTTTTTTCTCTACCATGTTTCATGGAACTTTGTCTTATTAAATCTTACACAGCAGGTATGATCTGAATGCTCTATTGACATTTTATTTAATTGTCTATGCTTAGAATGTGAGCTTGTTTATTTTTCATTTATTACCAGCTTTATAATATTTGCAGAATGTGGGAATTCTTTTTTTTCTAGATGGTACACTCAACTGATATCCAATGCTTATAATATATAGCTGGTCTGTTTCAAGTGTCATGTGTTTCCTTATCTATTGATGTTATCTCTCAGGATGTATGTCTTATATTCTTCCCAAGGTCAAGTCCTACTTATAATTCTCTTTAAATTCAATTTCAAAGAAGGTGGGTGTATATTTTATTTTTTGTATCTTTTCATTAATAGCATTTCATAAATTAGAATGTATATTATTCAACTGCTTCATTTTCATAGTCAATTTTGATCTAAACTTAATTTATATAGGTTATCATTTGTTCACAGGTGATTTATTTATTACATTTCTAGCCCAATTCCACACAATCATTAGATGTCTACAGAATCTCCTGCAAGTTTTTCATCAAGTGTATGTTTCCTACTTAATATATGATCATTTTTCAACATTACAAAGGTTTACTTCTCTTTTGCAACTACTCCACAGAAACATGTTCTTAATGCTGGCATTGGTACATTTCAAACAATTTCAATTTCTTCCAATGATCAATATTTGTAGCTTGGGCTTTGATTTTGGAACACTCCTTCTTTGTACATCAGCAGAATATTGCAGATCCAATTGCAAGAGCAGCTGAGATGTATGAATCATCTGGAACATCTTCTAGGGTTGTTGAGGCACTCAATGAGTTCTATCCTCAATATGAGCTACAGTATCAAGAGGAGGAGGCAATAGTTCAGCTCATTATGGATTTACTTTCATATCATCTGTAAGTTTTAAACATTTCACTTTGGATTTCTAATGTCAGTTTGATAGCCAAGAATGAACATGTTAGCAATCATTAGAAGGCCCTGGAATGTGTTCTTGGATAGAAAGAAGTGATCAGTATGTCAGATGGCAAATCAAGTGGGAACTATGAAATAAAATGTGCAAATTTGTGTCATCTAGAGAACCATTGGTTTCAGGATTTGAACCAACTTGTTCAGTTTCCTCTTACGTAGCCTGAGTTCTTTGATTTCGATCTCCTTGCATCACGAGCGAACGGAGTCACTAGCGGCAACCTACCTCACCCTCCACCTGGCTGACATTGCGCACGCCATTGGGATCGTGCACTTGTACGAAGTGCGTGCGCTCGTTTTCGACATGGTAAGCCTTGTGTGTCTTGCCTGCACCTGCCTGATGGGCATAGATTGCCTCTTCTGAGATCTCTGCGCAACTCTCCCCCGACGGTCTCCTTTCTCAGTGGTGCGCATGGTTTTCATAAATTGCGTGCCCGTAGTGACACCGTATAAGCTGTCAAAGGCAGGGAAGCACCCTGAAGTGCAATTCATGTCTGGCAAATTACTAGAGAAACCTCGTCGGCGGTATACCCTCACAGATGACCTCGAGTCCTTTTTGCACGTCCTAGCACGGACCACCTCGCACTACGTCCCTGCAGCGGACACCTTTCGACCCATTGATCGCGCAAAAAGCTTGCACGAGTTCGATGAACACTTTCCAGTCGAAGGACAAGGCGACGAGGGTGGATTCGAGCCCTGCGGGGATGTGCGTATCCATGCCCCGATTTCAACACCAAATATGCCACGCCGTTCCCTGATCGTATCGCGGAGTGGATCATGCGATTCAAGTCGCACTACGCAGCGCGGCCACCGACAGCCGAGGACTGCGAGAGGGCCAACAGTGTGGCCGCCTTCTCTGATAAGAAATTAGACCGGCTTCGGAGAGCGATCGACGACTATGACGAGGATCTGCAAACACTGGCGTCCGCCGCGTTCCTCCTCCAGTGACGAGGTGCAAGACACCCTCGATACGAAAGACTGCCCTGCAGACGACAAGGCCGATCCGAATCTACCGGTTCCGCCACTTGTTCACACGACGGAGAGGCAGGAGCTGATGCGGACAAGCCAACTTTATTTACACGCAGAGAATGTTTTGGGAGTCGAAAGGGATGAGTTCGAAGCACGCTGTGAGTCCAACGCTAGAGCTCCAGTGTTCGAAACGTCGTTGTGGCGTGGCTTCCTAGCCTTTCGGAGTGTTTGTGGATTTGTATTCTCTGTCGGGTGTACACTATCTAATGTACTTGTGCCATGGTCTTTTTCAATGTACAGCGCAACGTTCCCTGTGCGTCGGATCGACGAGCAAACAGACACTCTCAAACTACACTGGTCTTGTGGCACAAAAATGAGCCCCAAACCACAACACGACATGAACAACTGATTGGCGAGAATAAGACACAGATAAATTGTCAATGACGAAGACAAGACAGGTCCGAGACAAACACGGCCTCGACTTGAACGGAACCAATTAAAAAAGAACCAGCTACATCACCATGTTCACATAGGGTATAAACAGCGTCTCGGGAACCAAGTCCATACGGATCATCATGTGAAGAGGGTCTGAACAAAAACAGCATCCGTAATCCATTCATGTCCCCCATAACGCCTCCCATGTCCGTGGCTGTGCTTTTACGCGACGACGAGACCGAGAGCAAGGGCGGCAGCCATGCCCATGCCGGTAGGGATGTAGTTGGCCAAAGCCCCATTCTGTTTACTGGACGACGTCGCCGACGGGGAGCCTGCAGAGCCGGAGGCGGTACCAGACGCGGCGGCGGTAGTGGTGGGATAAACAGACCCAGCGGCCTTGACTGAAAACTGGGTGGTGGCGTAGATCTAACGAC
>JBBPTV010000916.1:0-13822 GCA_038094275.1 Tubosaeta brunneosetosa | reverse complement strand
CTTAGTACCCTGTATTTACTTTACCTTAGTTGGGCATTGCTGCCCCTATTTAGGTGAATATTAGTTGTGCTCAGTACTTGCAGCGCATTCTGAGTTGGGCATTGCTGCCCCTATTTAGTATTTGACACTATCAGTGCCACAGTCCACTAAGCACCTTGACTTTTCGGACCTGTGTAGCCCCGAAGATTGGTGCCATCGCAGCCGATGTCTTAGAAGGCTTGTTAGCCTCTATGACACTGTCATGGATCTCCTCAATGAAGATGAGTGAAGCGCCCCTGGTGGAGCCAATGATAAGACGAAAGAGTAAGTGGAGATGTTCTCATGGTCCATTTACTAGACTTTGTTGCAGGGAGAACTGGCGGCACACATGCATCGAAGCGCTCAAAGTCCATCTCCCTGAACTATTCGTTTGGATTACGAGGAACCAAGACCCTGCTGAGCTGGATCACATTCTGAAGAAGGTGAGTACAACCAGTGAAGGTGCGAGGCTCAATGGAACCAACGTGTGGCTGTAGATCTCCAAGGGTGCGGACCATGCACGGAATGATGATACGTTTCGTCTTAAGACTACCATGGTTGCCTGGCTCATCGCAGACACCAGACGCCCAAGGATTAAAGCCCACAACAAAAGGGTTCGGGGATTTCATAGCAATACAACAGGCAGATTGCTTTGCCCAGTAGAATACAATTGGGAGGACCCTCTGTGAGATTTCCTGTCCATTGATGCATACACACTAATCACATGCTCGTCCAGTATCCGGCAGAAGATCCAAGAATTTAAACCAGATTGTCTGGTCACTGTGAACTCCTGGCCCAACTTCCTCTATGGCAACGTCTATGACCCTGAGGTCCCAGTGAGCGGATTGTTCAAAGGTGGTTTACTGATCAAGGTACCCCGTCTTTTCCATGAAAAATGCTACTGCTTATCGTGAATGTTTATAGGCCTTCAAGTTAATATTTACCTCTCCAAGCTTGGCCAACGACGATGATGGCGACGACGACGATGACGACAACGACAACGTTACTTATCGGTTTCCATATAAACGTGGACATGGCGAAAGATGAACTCGTCGCCACGTTGCTGCGCTACTTAACATGAAGAGAGTCACTCCACAAGCGATCGCATATACGGCTGTCCAAGTAAGTCCTCACTCACAGCAGCATATTAAATTGATCAGTTCATTCACCTTAGCTTCGTTTTGCCTTGTCGAGCTGTGGAGCCTGGAGGGAGAAGGATGAACTCTTTAGCCATCGACAGTTCTACCAGAATATCATTGAATGGTTCGAGGGTCCAGACAACGCCAAGGATAAGGCCTTTGTCGACGAGTTGTTGTTATGGTGGAACAGGTAAGAACTCCTTACAACCCATCATATTCCAAAAAGTCGATCCAATGCCTAGGGAAGTATTTGGGGTAGAGGCCGTTCTCGAGTACTGTCTGCAGGATGCCGGCGCAGGCTCTGTAGCTGCTTCATTCAAGAAGCGTCGGATTGACAACACAGCCGAGCATCCGGTAGCCATCATAGTTGAATAGTGTATCTGATAGAGCTTTCGCACAGAATAATGTAAATGGATCAGAGAGTTTGAACTAGTACAGTGAATGACTACCAGTTAAACCTGAAATTGTCAGCACAGGAAAACCTAACAATGCTGATCACAATGCACAAAAAGAATGATTATCGCATTACATACGAATTCGTATATTGTTCGTACGTGACAACAACATAGCACTTAATTACACTTCCAGCTAACCTGAATAAGAACGCATGTTGTTGAGGATAACAGTTTAAATTTTTTTTTGGTGAAATGAGTGACTCACAGGTGGTAATTCAGACGCAAAGAATGGCTTCCTCGTCTTTCAAACCCAGAGACTTTACATCCACATTTCTAATATGTGACGGACTCTAAGTCACGTATGCGCAATAAGAATATATATAATTCTGAGAGGTCTCGGGCGCACATGTCAGTCCAGTGGAATTTACTAAGAGGACCTAGCATTATATTGTAGACACCATGTTGTAATGTACATGATTTCTATGGTCCTTGAGCATTAGTGTAAGGAGTAGACGACTTGTCACAAGACAATCAGCCTGATATAATTTGCTAATGGGACCTAGCATTATAAGCTGCACAGCATTTTGTAAGGTACATAAATCATAAAGACGTTGACCGTTAATATAAGGAAGTTGCAATTGTCACATGTCAATCCGTGTGGTGGTTGTTTGCCATAAGACCTAGCGTTATAAGGATTTGTGCGTACTTTGCCTATTATGGGGTATGTAACGTCTTACAAGGACCTTGTAAGAAATTTGTTAAAACCGTGATGTTACTATTTGAGTTCCTCTTAGCGGAGTTTCGAAAACATAGCCGGTCCGGCCGGTCCGAAGCTGGTTTCAACCTGTCCTCTTCCGAGACCTAAGTTTGGTCTACATAGTAAGTGCCTCGTCGATGAATGTATATTATTCACCGTCTCTGGGTACAGGCAGAATCATCGATTGCTGCCATGTGATGGTCAGTTGCATGACTGAAAATTGAACAAGGGTGGCAAGCCTGCAGACGCACGCATGAAGTTCGAGTCCGGATTCGCAGGGACATTTCACGATCCAACGGATCAGCCAATGCAATCCAGAGATTGCATACTTACCTCTCAGCTTGTCATGCAAACCGTCGGAGACAAGGTGAGTCCGGACGAGGTGATTCATATTGCCTCTGCGATGCAGTTTGCAGGGCGTCGTTCTCAGGCCATTGGGACGATGCGCCAGGCAGCAGATGATTCAGAGACGATGGCGTGTCTATATTTTACAAACTGATGGTGGACGCGTCGGGTTGTCTGGGTTATGGCCGTCCGGCGATGACGCTTCGGACCAACGGATTCTTTATATACATCTTGGTGCATGAACCACTTGGCTCGCTTCCTGTCTTGCTTGTTGTCACACGGCACACTCGTGTTGGTCCCGAAGTTGTTCTCACTATGCTACGCTTCGCAAAACCATAACTCTGACGCAACAGATTGTCTTTTTCGGCCACCGTATCGGCGTCTTCGTGCTCCTCGCGTGGGGTCCAGGAATTTATCGATGGAGAGTAGATTTTGTTTTCAATTTCTGAGAGTACTCATAGAGTTTCACTCCTCCCTTTTTCTTGTCCTCCTCTCATGCGCAGGTTTCGTATACCATGGCTGGCACTCTTCGGTCTCTCCCTCTCGCGTGCCGGTTCTTTTGTCCAAGTAGGTAATACCATCGTCAGCACAATGATGGTACGTTCTTGTTCATCTACCTCGATGCGCTATCGACCGAATGCTGGCAGATATTCCTTGGCAGCCGAAGTACGGTGTACTTACTCGATAAGACAGAGTGAAATGCAGCCCAGATCGACGACCCATCCAACATGGGGCTCCGCTTGGTGCGTTCAGTCAGATTGACTACAGTGAACATGCTCGGATCATGAAACAGTTGGCACAAATAAGACCACCGCTATGATAGCTCGTTTCGTGCGTCTGGTATGCACCTCCGGAATAGATTCAGGGTCACTTTTGGTAGCAACCCCGCAGTTAGGACTGGTCAATTTCTTCGCATATATCCTCTGTTCGTACTCAATCCCTTGCAACCGATGACGCCGAGTATGGCGACTTTGACTGCAGAAAAGCAATCCGGATACTCAGGCTTGTCCCCACTACCGATATTTACGACCCTAACGCTGCCAAATTCTCTCGGTCCACCGCCAGGCTTGGCGCGTCCGGTCCCCCAGCTATATCACTCGACAGCCATTCTTCCAGATGGTTTCGTGTTGGTCGCGGGTTCGAGTTTGAGGTACCCAGTGACGTGTACTGTCGAGGCATTTTATTCTCCGTCCCCAGGTGACAGGTGCGCCTCAAACCGTCGGCTATGATGGACCGTACTTTAATCCGACAGTCTCTTCGGCCTCGTACACGGGTACATTTGCCAATGCCACACGACCGTCATCGGCGGCTTCTCAACGCATACAATGAGTATGGGTCAACGCTTTCCACAATTCAATAAATGTTGCATGTCTCGCAAGTGCCGTGTAACCCAAATTTGCCTACTCCTGGGGTGGTGCTAATATTTGTGGCCGTGGATGAGATACCAAGTGATGGAGCGATGGTAACCGTTAGGGCGGCAGAGATAGAGACGCAGTCAACAGCAGCAGCGCAAGATCTTCCACTGATTGTATTGGCTACGAAGGCGACGGCGAGTGAAACGGACAGTGCAGTGCGGGGAGGGGGTATGGGGACGGGACGGGCGTATTCCATTGTGCTGCCCCTGCATTGTTGGACACCTTGAGTAAGTTTTTCTCTCGTAATTATGAGTTGTGCTGACGACCATATCACCTAGATTTGTGTTATCGTTTGATTTATTTCATAAACTGAACTATCGCAATGTGTGGGCAGGCAAGCGGACTGTTGTCTTGTTTTTTTGTTATTCCAGCATGTTGCTGACTTTGCGCCACAGTGGGACCAATGGCCGTCACGTGATTAGCGCTGAACGCTCCACGTTGACGTTTAGCAGCAACGTTTTCTGAAATTCCCACCTTTGGACCATGTTCCGTCAGTTGTGTAAGGATTCGTCTCCGTTTTCGGCCTGGAGAACAAAATGACTCGTTGCCTACCCAGTTCAACGGCCTCATTCAAACGTACGTGGTGTTACTGGCGGTCTTGGCGGGCTCGACAAGAAAGTGACGCTACTCATGGGTTAACCGATGATACAGCAAATCCTGCTGGTTTCATTGATGACCTAGTGCGATGTGTTACTTTGCTGGAGAGCGCGATAGATCTCTACACACAGTACAAGGAAATGAGGAGCATCGACGAACTCAATGGGGCCATTACTGCCGGTAGGGAGGCACTTTCACTTTGCCCCCCTGGGCACCTGCTTCGGTCCAGCCCTTTAGTCCACCTTTCAGCTTGCCTCGCCTCACGGTTCCAGCATCTTGCGGATATCGATGACTTGGACGAGACCATTATTCTCGACCGAGAAGCACTCTCACTTTGTCCACCTGGCGATCCTACGCGATCGGCGTGTCTGATGGATCTTTCGCAACATCTTTTCTTTCGGTACCAGTGCCTCAGTGGTGTTCATGACTTGGAGGAGGCAATCATCCTTGATCGAGAAGCCCTCTCACTTTGTCCATCGGGTCACCCGGATCGCTCGAAGGCATTGACCAAACTTGCGATTACTCTCACCTCCCGGGATGAAAACGATAACTTGAACGAGGCCCTTGCTCTCGACGTGGAAGCACTTTCGCTTCGCCCACCTGGACACCCCAATCGCGCAGAATCGCTGAACAATGTTGCCCTTCGTTTCTCTTCTCTCTACCTACAGCTCGGCGAAATCGAGGACCTGAACCAGGCCATTGTTCTCGACAAGGAAGCCCTCTCACTTCGTCCCCCAGGGCATCCCCACCGATACATGTCTTTGAACAATCTGGCAGTACTGCTCTCCTCACGATACGAACGACTCGCAGGGATTGATGATCTGAATGAGGCCATTGTTCTTGGCCATGAAGTGGTCTCACTCTGCCCACCTGGGAACCCTCTTTACGCAGGCTGTTTGAGAAATCTCGCAACTCGACTCTCCTCTCGGTACGATCAGCTCGGAGAAGTTGGGGACCTGACAGAGGCCATTGTTCTGGACAGGAAAGCGCTCTCGCTTCGCCCACCCGGGCATCCTAACCGGTCGGGGTCATTAACCAATCTTGCAAATCGTCTCTCCTCTCGGTACAACCTTCTCGGGGAGATTGATGACCTAAAAGAGGCGCTTCTGCTTGATCAGGAAGCACTTTCCCTTTGCCCACCTGGACATCCTTATCGCTCTGCGTCGCTGAACAATCTTGCGACCCGCCTGTTCTCTCGCTACCAGCTGTTGGGAGAGATCGACGACCTGAACAAGGCCATCGTTCTTGACAGGGAAGGCCTCTTTCTTTGCCCACATGACCACTATGAGCGCCCGATGTCCCTGGATGGTCTTGCAACCAGTCTCTCCACTCGGTATGAGCGTCTCGGGGGGATTGATGACCTGAATGAGGCACTTGATCTCGACCGCGAGGCACTCTCCCTCTGCCCGCCCGGCCACCCATATCGTGCCATGTCTTTGAGCAATCTTGCAACTTGTCTCTATTCTCTGTATCAGCACTCTGGCGTCACCGAGGACCTGAACGAGGCCCTTGTTCTTGACGAAGAGGCGCTGTTGCTTCGCCCGTCTGGACATCCCTTGCGCACACAATCTTTGGTGAATCTTTCCATCCACCTCTTCAGTCGGTACGAGGTGTCTGGGGAGATGGATGATCTGAACGAGGCCATTAATCTCGACCGAGAAGCTCTTTCGGGTCTCGCACCAGGACACCCCGGGCGATCGACGACATTGTGCAGTCTCGCGAATCGTCTTGCCTCTCGGCACAAGCTGCTCGGGGGGATCGGTGACCTGGACGAGGCCATTGTTCTCGAACGGGAATCACTGGCCCTGCGCCAACAAGGACACCCGCTTCGGTCAGACTCTTTACACAATCTCACAAATAGTCTGACTGCACGGTATGACCTCAAGGGGATGGATGAACTGTATGCAGCGACCAAGGATAAAGAAGAGTTGTTTGAGCTGTTTAAAGAACTGGAGCATGTGTCGCATGCGGCCTCTTCAGGAGATTTGTACGCTGCCAAAGCGTGGGTCAATAGAGCCGAAGAATTTGATCATCCCACTATGCTTACTGCGTATGAAACAGCGCTTCGACTACTGGTCGAAAATGCGGCTACTTTACCGCCACTACCACAACATCTTGCGGTTCTCAAGTCTCTCTCGTCATCCCTCGCAGCAGATGCATTCTCGGCTTGTTTGCGCAATCAATCCCCTATGGAAGCGGTTGAGCTACTTGAGCAAGGCCGAGGGGTGTTCTGGAGTCAACTCGTGCGCCTGCGTTCTCCCCTTGACCACATCATCGCATCGGGTTCTGCAGGAAAGACGTTGGCAGACGAGTTCATGCGTCTGACCGCGCTCGTTCGCCGTGCCCTCCATTCACCCGGCTTAGACCAGCATGATCGCGTGTGTGCCCTCAACGTTCAGCTGAAAAAGGTGGTTTCCGAAATTCGTGACTTGCCTGGTCACGCCCGGTTCCTCCTCCCCTCGCTCTTCTCTGATCTCCAACGTGCAGCGAGCGGCGGTCCTGTGATCATCGTCAACGCGAGCGCCTATAGTTGCGACGCGCTCGTCGTGTTCGCCGACAAGGATCCCACCCACATTCCGTTACCCGTCACAAAGAAACATGTTGGAGAGTGGGCGTCAAAGCTCCGTGCGTTGAGAACGCTTGCGACCTGGAAGAGAATGGATGTGGCGACGGATCTCAAGTACCTCCTGCAGGAACTCTGGGACAAAGTGGTGTCCCGCGTGGTGGACATCCTTCGAATAACGTGTCCTCGCCATGCACGCATCTGGTGGTGTCCTACAGCGGATTTCTCACTTTTGCCTCTGCACGCTGCCGCGCCGTATAGACGTGGCCAGGAGGGTCTTTCGGACCTATATATCTCGTCGTACACTACCACCTTGAGCGCGCTCATCCGAGCAAGACGGCCCAATGTGCTGAGCGCAGAGCCCGCTAAAAAGTGTTTCATCGCCATCGGTCAAGCGAAAGCCCCAGGCTTCCATAAACTCCCTTCCATCCGCACCAAGCTGGCCAACATCGAACGACATGTGAGCGCCGTCACGGCGTTTACGCGCATGAAAGGAAAGGGCGCGCGCGTGGCCGCCGTCGCCGACAAGCTGAGCCAGAACGCATGGGTCCACTTTGCGTGCCACGGGTACGCAGACCAAGAGGCGCCGTTCGAGTCTGCGTTCGCGCTCCGCGACGGCATGTTCACGATCCAGCGTATCCTCCAGTGCGACCTCCAGAACCCCGAGTTTGCGTACCTGTCCGCGTGCCATACGACGGTGGGGGACCAGGAGCATCCGGACGAGGTGATCCATCTGGCGTCTGCGATGCAGTTTTCGGGGTTTCGGTCTGTCGTGGGGACGATGTGGTCCGTGGCAGATGCGCCTGCGACCCAGGTGGCGTCAACGTTTTACAAGGTGATGGTGGATGACGAGGGGCGTCTGGAGCATACGCGTGCGGCGGTGGCGTTGTGGAAGACGTTGAGGGCGGTGGATATACCTTTGGACCAGCGTGTTCTGTATGTACATCTCGGGGCCTAACTTTTTGTGATAATGGTTGCTCTGCTGTATTCGCGTGCCTGTCAACTCACCGGGACCGAGACTTGAACTTGGACGAAGTGATATCTGCGATTGATCTCACATTTGTTTGCTCCTCAGGGTTTGTAGTACAAGACGTTCTGGCCCAAAGGTGTCACTTCAGTCCAAAGGATAATTTCGTTGACAAACAAACTCTGGACAAGGCTGCCGCTCCTCTGCCACCGGCAGTCAGCAGGTAGTTTCAGTATCTGTTTTGAACGTGCCCAGGCCTCCTACTCCCCTGTGTCTCATTGTTGTTGAAACGACGAGTCTCCCAGCTATGATTCTGGAGTGTGTCGCTCGAGTCGTTCCTGTGAATAATTGGTGTTTCGTGAGGCCAATGATGAAGGGCCATGGAGTCGGCAAGTGGCCTGAGACGCCTGAGTCCAAGCGTGCGATTCTTCAAGCCTAACCTCGGCGTTGGCCTCAACCACCATCTTGAACCATCATGCTCAGTTGGCTGCGCTCAAAGGGTATGTCTTTCATTTCTTGTGGGAAGCAACGAAGTGACACGCGTATTCAGGTAGACAGCTTCGTTCAAAGGCACGTTCCGTTTTCACCAAAGGTCTGCCACAGGAGGATGAGGATGATATCGACGAGGCAATTGCCCTCTCCCGCAGAGAACTAGATGATTGCCCTTCCAATGATCCGGGTCGAATTCTCGCCTTGACTCAGCTTGCATTTTACCTCTCCACTCGGTACGAACAGCTTGGCACAATTGATGACCTGAATGAGGCGGTCGTTCTCGGCCGTGATGCACTTTCACATTGCACACCAGACCACCCAGGCCGGGCTCCATCTTTAAACAACCTCGCATCGTATCTTTGTTCGCGGCATAATCAGCTCGGACAAATTGACGATCTGAACGAGGCTATCATCCTTGGCAGAGACGCACTCTCACTTTATCCTCCAGAGGACCCAGACCGGTCCACGCCTTTGGCTGCCCTTGCAAGTTATCTGTGTGCTCGTTACGAGCGGCTCGGAGCGGTTGATGATCTGAACGAGGCTATCATCCTCGGCCGTGATGTGCTCTCGCTGCGTCCACCCGAGGATCCCAAGAGATCAATGTCCTTGAGCGACATGGCTCTTTTTCTCTCCACTCGATACGATAGGCTCGGGGACCTGGATGACCTGGACGAGGCTATAGTTCTCGCTCAAGAAGTCCTCTTACTGTCACCGCAAGGCGACCCTCTTCGGTCGGCGTATCTGAATAATTTTGCGTCTTATCTTTCCACTCGGTACGCGCAGTGCGGGAAACTTGATGACCTGGACAAGGCCATTATTCTTGGCAGGGACGCGCTATCACTTTGCCCACCTGGACACCCGGAGAGGTCGACGATGTTGAGAAATCATGCTAATCATCTCTCGACTCGGTACAAGATGCTTGGGAGGGTTGATGATCTAAATGAGGCTATCGTTCTTGGTCGAGACGCGCTGTCACTTTCTTCGCCGGGCCACCCGGGCCGAGTGACGTCTTTGGAGTGTCTTGCGGATTATCTCTCTTCTCGGTACAAGGAGCTTGGGGAAATTGATGATCTGAACGAGGCTATTACTCTTGGCCGAGATGCACTCTCCCTTAGTCCACCTGGGCACCCACTTCTTCCGACGTCTTTCAACAACCTCGCATCTTCCATTTCGACTCGATACGACCAACTTGGGAGAGTGGATGACCTGAATGAAGCCATCGTTCTGGGTCGAGATGCGCTGTCACTTTGCCCATCTGGCCACCCAGATCGGTCGATGACTTTGAGCAATCTTGCAGATTATCTTTCCGGTCAGTTCCAGCGGCTCGGGAGAATCAATGACTTAGATGAGGCTATCGTTCTCAGTCGAGAAGCGCTCTCACTCCGCCCATCAGGGCATTCGCATCGAGCGATATCACTGAACAATATTGCGGATTATCTGTCTATTCGATATGAGCAACTTGGGGGGATTGACAACCTGGACGAGGCTATTGTTGCCGGTCGAGAGGCACTGTCGCTTCGCCCACCAGGACACCCAGACCGGTCTACGTCCTTGAATAATGTTGCTCGTTATCTTTTCAGCCGCTACGAGCAGCTCGGTGCAACTGAAGACCTTGATGAGACTATCGTTCTCGGGAGAGGGACATTGTCACTTTGCCCACCAGGACACCTGCGTCGGTCTGGAGCCATGGACAATCTTGCGTCTTGTCTCTACAGTCGATACGAGCACCTCCGGTTGATTGATGACCTGAACGAGACTATCGTGCTCGCCCACGATGCATTGTCACTGCGCCCACCAGGGCATCCTGACCGGTCACGATCCATGAGCAATCTTGCAATATATCTCTGTGCAAGATACACGTGTCTCGGGGAAATTGATGATCTGAACGACGCTATCGATCTCAGCCAAGACGGATTGTCACTATGTCCACCTGGGCATCTACTTCGGGTGACCTCTTTGACCAATACTGCTGGTTGTCTCTCCACTCGGTACGAACAACTTGGGTCAATTGATGACTTGAATGAAGCTATTGTTCTCGCTCAAGATGCCATGTCACTTCGCCCACAAGGGCATTATGAGTGGTCACAATCGTTGAGAAATCTCGCTGGCCATCTGTATGTTCGCTTCACAAAGCTAGGTCAGGCGGAGGACAGAACAACCTTGTTCAGTCTCTATGCTGAACTGCGGCGCATACATCAAACGTTCTCTTCATCCAGTTTATTTGCTGCCAAATCATGGGTCGATGCTGCTGAAGAATTCCATCACTCCACAACCATCGTTGCATACGAGACAGCTCTGCGACTGCTCGTAGAAGTCTCGACCTCCCTGCCATCATTACCACAACACCTTGCTCTCCTCAAGTCCCTCTCATCATCACTTGCAGTAGATGCGTTTTCAGCTTGCCTTCGCAATCAATGTCCCACAAAGGCAGTCGAGCTACTTGAGCAAGGGCGCGGTGTTTTCTGGAGTCAGCTTGGTCGCCTCAGTTCCCCTCTGGAAGACGTCATCACATCGGGACCTGAAGGCAAGGTGTTGGGGGACGAGTTCCTGCGTTTAACTTCACTCATTCGTTTGGTCCTCCGTTCGTCCGGTGTAGAGCAACATGATCGAACCTGGCACCTCAACGTAGACTTGCAGACAGTGATATCCAAAATACGCAAGTTGCCCGGTCTCTCTCAATTTCTTCTTCCCTCACCCTTCTTCGACTTGCAACGTGCGGCTAGCGGCGG
Source organism: Tubosaeta brunneosetosa (assembly GCA_038094275.1). Classification (NCBI taxonomy): domain Eukaryota; kingdom Fungi; phylum Basidiomycota; class Agaricomycetes; order Boletales; family Boletaceae; genus Tubosaeta; species Tubosaeta brunneosetosa. The sequence goes on along the minus strand of JBBPTV010000916.1, from coordinate 2,405 downwards.
TCCTATAATCATCGTCAATGCTAGCGACCACGGTTGTGATGCACTTGTTGTTTTTTCCGACAAGGATCCCGTTCACATTGCACTACCGGTTGCTAGGGAACATGTTCGAGAATGGACATCAAGGCTGTGTAATTTGAGAGCCCTAGCATCTAAGAGAAAGGATGTGACAACAGACCTCAAGTATCTTTTGCAGGAACTCTGGGACCAAGTGGTTTCCCATATTGTGGATGTCCTCCAGAGAACGTGTCCTCGCCACTCGCGCATTTGGTGGTGCCCCACAGCGGATTTCTCTCTTTTGCCTCTGCATGCCGCTGCTCCGTACAGAAATGGGGTGCAGAGTCTTTCAGATTTTTTTATCTCCTCATACACTACCACCTTGAGTGCGCTTGTCCGTGCAAGACGGCCCGACGTACCGAACTCAGAGTCTTCCAAAAAGTGTTTCATCGCAATCGGTCAAGCAAAAGCCCCTGGCTTCAGCAAGCTTCCTTCCATCCACACCGAGCTAGCAAACATCGAACGGCATGTGAATGCCATTACGATATTCACGCGCATGGAAGGAAAGGGTGCTCGTGTTTCCACCATCGCCGACAAGCTGAGCCAGAACGAATGGGTCCACTTTGCGTGCCATGGGTATGCAGACCAAGAGGCGCCGTTTGAGTCTGCGTTCGCGCTCCGCGACGGCATGTTCACGATCCAGCGCATCATCCAGTGCCACCTCCAGAACCCAGAATTCGCATACCTGTCCGCGTGTCATACGACGGTGGGTGACCAAGAGCATCCGGATGAGGTGATCCATCTAGCGTCTGCGATGCAATTTGCTGGGTTTCGGTCTGTCGTGGGGACGATGTGGTCTGTGGCGGATGCGCCTGCGACCCAGGTGGCGTCGACATTTTATGAGATGATGGTGGACGGGTCGGGGTGTCTAGAGTATACACGTGCGGCAGTGGCGCTGTGGAAGACGTTGAGGGCGGTGGATATACCTTTGGACCAGCGTATTCTGTATGTACATCTTGGGGCCTAGCTTGAGCTTGCGGCAAGCACGACTGGGGGACACTTTGCCGGTCGTCATTCGAATCTGCGTTCGTGCTCTGAGGCGATTGGTTTGCAATATGGCATCCTCTAGTGCAATTCAGGGCACCTGAAGTTTAAATGTTGCTCTATCATCAGGACAATGTCAATACAAAACGCAAGGGTAACACTGTGCAACGGGGCAGATACGTCACTTGTGGTTTGGATGACGGACAGCGTACTAGGCATCCACGTCCACCATCCCAATCCTGACAACCCAAACCATCCACCACTCTGCACAAGTGACGCTGATCTGGGGCAATTGACCCTCTTCATGACATCGAAAGAGGTAGTATTTCATCTTTCTTGGATGGTTTTTCCAGTGTTCGAGTATGCACTGGTGTTTCGTTTACCCGGCTAGGCTGTTGCTATTTTCCGAAATGGAGTTATTTGAGCAGGGCAGTCATTCAGCGTGCAAGGGGACGGCTCTAGAAAAAAAAACACTCACGAGTATTTGATGACATTGGGCGTTTCTTCACGACGCCAAGGGTGAACAAGCTCCTTTGGTGCCGTTGTCGTGATCAAAAGCAGGGTCGTGGTGCTCCAAGGTGTCATTCAGTCCAATGGATGATTTCGTTGACGAAGGGCGGCGGTATTCCATCGGTGAGGATATCATCGTACCAGTCGCTGCCATAAGATTTTCAGGGCCTCGATCTTTGAACCAGTGCAGACCGTGTGAATTATTATTTCAACAACCCTACCACCATCTTGAATCATGTTCAGTTGGCTACGTTCAAAGTGTAATTCTTTCTATCCTTTCATGTGGGAAGCAGTAAAGTGACGTGCGTATTCAGCTAAACAGCTTCGTTCAAAGGTACATTCCATTTTCACGAAGGATTTACAAGAAAATGGGGATGATACCGACAAAGCAATTGCCCTCTCTCGTCGAGCGCTTGACGGTTGCCCTCCCAATGATCCGGGACGAATTCTGATCCTGATTCAACTTGGATTTCACCTCTCCACCAGGTACGAGCAGCATGGCATAATTGATGACCTGAATGAGGCTATCGTTCTCGGCCGTGATGCACTTTCACGTTGCACACCAGACCACCCAGGCCGGGCTCCATCTTTAAACAATCTCGCATCGTATCTTTGCGCTCGGTATAAGCAGCTTGGAGAAATCGATGATCTGAACGAGGCCATCATTCTCTGCCAAGACGCACGCTCACTTTATTCTCCAGAAGACCCGGACCGGTCCATCCCTTTGGCTGCTCTTGCAGGTTATCTATGCACTCGTTACGAACGGCTCGGAGAAGTTGATGATCTGAATGAGGCTGTTATCCTTGGCCGAGATGCGCTCTCGCTGCGTCCACCCGGAGATCCCGATAGATCAAAGT
>JBBPTV010000915.1:0-13830 GCA_038094275.1 Tubosaeta brunneosetosa | reverse complement strand
AGAGCCTGTTGTCCACTGTGGTTCCCTCCTTGGTTACTCACTGTGGACATCAGGTCTGTACTTCCTTATTCCTCTGTTAATATACCTTGGTTACTCACTGTGGACATCAGTCCTAGCTCCCAGAAGCTCCTTGAGTCGACCCAACAAGTAGCTAGTCCACTTCCTCAATCCTCAGCTCATAACATCAGGTACATGTGCCATTGTTTGCTTGTAGTGTTCATGTTGACTTGGCTTGTCTGCAGCTAGCTTCTGTGTTTAGACTTGTTGTAGGGTGGGACCTGGATTGCTCACTTCACCATTCATGCATAAACCTCTCCCATCCATTCCATTGCCATTGCTATTGCTTTGGCATTCCGTGGTGTCACCAACAGCCTGGTTTCATCTTGCTCATATCACTGGACTCCCCACCCTGTGACTTGACTCCATGCACTCATTCTGTCAACACACATGTATCTGTCATCCTTTGGATGCCCTGGGATGTTGTGGATGTCATTTGACACATTCCCTTCCTTGTCTAACTTGGTCAACTTGATGTTTCCTTCTAGGCATCCATCTGGATTTGATACTGTGTGTTCGCATCACTGACATGCATGTTCTGAGTGTTTTTTGTGCCTCAGTAAGTGCTTTGTGTGGCCATATCGTGACTTGGGTTGCCATCCCAGTCTTAGTGATTTCTGGTGTGCAGACTTCTGCTGATGCATTCTGGCATGCTCTCCAGGTTCCTCTGCCTGTTCCTATGGTCCTCATTGTCTCCAGATTCTTCTGGGGTATGTATTTCAACCTCTGGGTTGGCTTGCTCATATATAGCTGTGGTAGGTGAGTCTGCTTCAACACTTTGCTCTATCTGCTTGTTGACTTGTCCTGACATGTTCTGCAGGTTTTTCTGCCATATTCTCGTGTTCCCATTGACTCCTCATATTCCCAAAATGTGTCCTCTGTTTGCTGGCTTGTCCAGCCCATCGAGACCTATTCCTGGTATGCCTTTTTTGCCCACTTGCTGTGGTGCATGCAGGGGCTCTGTGGATGCATCTGAGTAATGCTTGTCATCACCTTCTGTGCCCTCAGGATCTCTGCTGTGGTCTCCACATGCTCCCACTTCGAGTTCATTGCTCAGATATGCCCAATACTTTCCCTTGATCTTGTAAGTATCCAGTGTAGCGCTGTGTTGCACAGCACCATTCAGTGCATTTTTCATCAGCTTATCAGCATCCTGATTAGAATTATTTTCCTTGAAAATGTGACTGGATGCAGAAGTCGGTTTGATTGCCTTATTTATGAACACAACTATGGTGATCTCATTGCTGACATTAATGGCAAATGTGAGGTGAGCTCAGTTCAATAAAAGCACCAGCCTGGTTTGGCCCCCATTCAAACATAACAATTTAATGAATGCATGGAGAAGACCTGATGGCCTTCTCCATTAGAGTGGGGACTATCTCTTCCCCAGATGCCAGAATGAGGATATAATCATCCTTTCTGTTGCTCCAGAAGCGTGGCCAAAACTTCAGTCACAACCTGGCCATTTTGCTCACTTTCTCCATAGGTCCTTCATTAAATGCCTCACATGTCTAAAGTGTCAAGTCCCTTCACACCAGGAAAATTTGCAGCTTCCATATGATGATTTCTGGTTGTCTGGGTATGTTAATGCACTGACTACCTATGAAGGCCAAAGGATACCAAAGATTTTAACTCACATGTCATCACCTTGAGAAACCCACAGTGCTTTGCACCTAGGCTAAACCATTCCCAGCAAGGATTGGCAAAGTATATTATGTAATGTATTCCTGGGCCTGGCAAAAATTCTGTCATCTGCTCATATCCAATTGTTGTCTGATTGCCACAACCACCACATGGACAAGGTAACACCATGGCACACATTAAAGCCAGTGTTGCATATGAAAAATGAGGGTGGGGTAGCCTGGTACATCCACTTTCACTACCACAATGCTGAGGGCAGGTTAACATACTATAGCTGATGACACCAATGTGTGTGCCAGCCATTCCTCCACTGCATCACCATGAGAATGAGGGCAAGGACATGCAACTTTCTAAGAGGCAGATGAGGCCATGCAATGGCATACCAGCATGCTATAACAATGAGAGATGGTGACAACAGTGACTAGTAGGTAATTGCACTTGGTGAGTGGATTATAGAACTTCCAACCCTTGTAACGATCAGGATACACAATGAATATGCATTTCTCATAATGAGGAGCATGGGAATGGTGCTTATCCTTCTGTATATGCACATAGGCAGTACATCTCCAGACTCGGAGATGGGAGACATCTGGTTTGCAACCATGTGAAAGCTCATAGGGCATAGCCTGATCGACAGCAGCAGTAGGACACCTGTTCCAAACATAAACAACAGCAGCAAGAGCCTCACCTCAAAAGGACATCACCAGGCCAGATTCGGCCAACATAGCAGAAATGCGCTCTGTCAGGTCATGATTAGCTTGCTCAGCAACTGCATTCTGCTGAGGGCAATTGTGCACTACTGCTGGTGCTGTATGCCGCATAGGGTGGTGAACTCGAGCATAGCATTCCTCATATACTCCCCTCCTTTGTTGTCCCTTAGGATCTTGAGCTTGTGCTCTGTCTGGGTCTCTGCATACACCTTGAACTGCTTGAATGCGCCAAAAACATTGAACTTGGCTCAAATGGGAAGAACAAAGCGATATCTCGAGTAATCATTGATGAATGTGACCCAATAGCAATAGCTAGAGAATGTCCTATAGGGTACTTCATGCACATTGCTATGCACAAGCTCAAGAGAATGAGAAGCGCACCACTCAGAGGCAGGAAAGAGGTTTGCATGCATTTTGGTAGCCAGGCATGGCTCACAGATCGGATTAGGCAATCTCTTGACATCCAGCTTCAACCCAGTCACAAGTCGTCCTTCATGAAGGGCTTTAATTCCAGCAACATGATGGTGAGCAAGTCTGTGATGCCAGAGGGACAAATCAAGAGGTAGGGTTGTCATTGGGCATGCAGAATCAATCACAGACTTAGTAGAACTGTCCAAGAACACAGCATTGTTGTCAGTAATGGTGCCCTAAAAAAGCAGAGGCCCAGGAAGGCAAGCAAAGACCATATGAGTGGAGTTGATATTGACAACAAAGCCAGAGTGGTGAGTTAAATAATGGACAGAGAGGAGATTGTTTCAGAGGTCAGGATCATGCAAAACTCAAGTAAACTCAACTGCTCTAGCACTCTTACCCTCTATTACTGGATGGAACACTACAGACCTAACACCAGATGAATAAACCACAGTGTTGTCTGTCAATTTGATAGGCATACACTTAGGGGTATAATTGCGCAGCCAGTGGTGATGGGGTGTCATATGAGAAGTGGCACCTGAGTCTGCATTCCAAACAAAATCAGCATCAAGCTGAGAGAACAAAAGAAGGGCACTGGAACGAAGACTTGCATTTCCTGCATGCTCAACAATGTCCTGAGTGTTCTGGGAGGCAGAGTGGGCAATGGCAGGAGCAGGAGTAGAAGATGGAGTGGAAGTGGAGGTGGTGGATGCATTAGGGGTCATAGTCAAGCTATTGGCCTGGTTTCCCTTCTTTCCCTTGCACTTCGACGCCTTATAGTTGTCTTTGGCACACTGGAGAGCGAAGCACTTGCAGATACAATGGCCAGGCTTGTCACAGAAGGTGCAAGGTGCAGTCAGGTCACAATGGCAGGTTCCAGCAGCAAGAACAGCATTAGAAGAGGAGGAATGGGGCCCAGAGCCATCAGGGCGAGGGCGACGATTGATTTCCTCAGTATGGAACACAGTCTTGATCTTATCCTTGTCAAGATCTGTGAGGAGCGCAAGAGAGGAGGTGAAATGGGAGTAATCAGGCCCAAGAGCATGAATCATGGCCATACAGGTCAATTCATTGTCAAGTTTGGCAAGATCAAAGCCCTTGACTGGGTCGTCATGGTGCTCCCTGATATGGACTTTCTGCTCAGGAATGATGTTGAGCACGAGCTCACCAGTATCCTTGTCCTGTTTGACATCCCAGGTCTCTTGCTCTGCTCCAGCTGCAGTAGAACGAGCTTCCTTGCCATCTACCAGTCTCCAAAGGCCTTTAGAATGCAAGAGGGCCTTCATCTAGTTGCTCCAGGTGGTATAGTTGGTGCCATTAAGGGGCTGAATGCGATGTGAAACGACTTCAAAGGAGTGAAACTGTAGATGTCAACATCCACAGCATCAACGTGAAGACTTCAACGTAGTGGCAACCTTTGCCAAGAGTGAGGGAACTCACTCAGAGAACACACCAATGAAGAAGGAACTCCAAAGTGAACTTGACTGGGGAGAAATCCCAGCAAGCCGCTCTGGCTTTATATACTACTTCTACTGTATGTACATGTTGTGACCGGATCTACCGATGAGTCACTAATATGGCATACCCTCAACCCTATAGATAAGAATGTATAGCCATGCATAGCATGGAAATGAGAAACACAAGGTAAAGGCATGTAAAGCTGTGGACACAGCCAAGATAAGAGAAACATGAGGCGCACACAAGGTGTGGCAGAATGGAAGAATAATAAAGGTGAAACATACACAGCCTTAAGCACAGACTGTAATGAAAATGGAAGTGTGCATAGATCTAGATCCAAGTGTGTCAGCACTTATGACCATTGTCTGGCTAAGACACAATGTCAAGTCAGCTCTTACTGCACAGCATGGCTGTGACCCTTGACATAACCTAGACGTTAAGTTATAAAGAGAAACAGTAAAGAGAAAGGAATAAGAGAATAAGAGAAGCATACAGCTGCAAGGGGAATGGTGGTACAGATAAGGCACAGCCTTGATAAGGGATGTGGCAGCCAATAGCAATAAAGGATCATATGACTAGGAATGATGCATGTGGTAACCATGAGTTGATCATGGCATGAGTCAGAATGAGTCATAGATAAGAAACGAGTCAAGATGTGTCATGACTAGCATGAGGCACGACATGAGGTTTGCATAATGTATGCCTTGAGGCATGATGTCATAGATAAGAGATAAGGGAATGGATTCCAGACCCAGAGCATGTGATGTGAAGAAGTGAAAATGAATATGTGTTAAGGCAATGACCTTGTGGACATCTAATGTATTCTTGATGACATCTAGAGCATTCATACGCTTTTGTACTAAGACCAGGATATGGTCCCATAACATGAATCAGCATAGCAGACATGGCTGGCTCCTCAAGAGCTGATTTCTTGTTGAGTAGGATGGGAATTATAATGTCCACATCCTTTTGTGTGATGTGGCCAGCCTGCAACTCTTCTGGTGAATGCAGCAAACAGTGCCTCTAAGCTCATCTCACAATTATCTCCAGCCTGAGCAAAGTGTGTGAACCAGACCATAGCATGCTCAAATGCCTCAGAAAAGGTGGTGATTTCCATGATGTTATCAGGAGTAGCCCCAAGTATTTGCTAAGCATGTGGTTGCTGGAAGAGTTCTCTAATGAAGGTGATGAGTGTGCAACCTTGACTGAAAATAATGCCCAGTTTAGAAGCTTGATCAGAACCAAGATCTGCAACCATGGCATCCATGTAGGCATGTATGAGGAACATATGCATCATGATTTCACCATTTTGCCCAAGATCCACAAATGAGTTTTCAATCAGCCCTGTCTTGTTGAAGATGTTGACCATGAGACTAATGCCATTGACATTGGCATGCTCTGCTTGTGGACATTGCTAGAATTGCTGTAGCTGCTTGCCCAGTACAGGTTCTGAGGGATGCCCAGATAAGAAGTACTTGCAATGGTCTGGCACAAAGTAAGCAATATGCATGTGGCTCCAGACCATGTCAGCTTGGAAATCCTTGATGAGTGCACCTCAGGTGACCACTTTTGCCCAGCTAATTGCCCTAACATTTTATAATAAAAGGTTGAGCCATTTTGCTAGCTATTACTGTATGTGGTTATGCCCAGGGTATCTGTTCTTTGGCTGGGCTAATTTTTCATGCCCCATTCAAAATATGCCCATAGGCCCAAAGAGGCCATATACAGTATTATATATGCCTTTGGGGATTCCCAGCTACTACCCAATATAACAAGAGTGTCAGGGGTCCTTTATAATAGAACATTGACCACTTCAGGTAACCACTCCAACTTAGCAAATTGTCATAATCCAATATAGAAATGATATAGCCAATTTGCTTCACAATTTACCTAAGCTATCTATCTGATTGTGGAAACAGCATTTAATGTTCATTAGTATTAGAAATTCTCATATCATGACAGTATCAAATTTGAAATTGTTACGATTTTTCTTCTCTTTCTCTCGTCTCGTTCTTTCTTGTTTCCATCGCTCACATCATCTTGCTTATGTAAATCCTTTTGATTGGACGATTAGCTCTGCAGCCGTTTCTCTCACAACGGTGATGTGTTCCCTTGTTCCATCATATTCCATAGCATTCCATTTTCTCACGATAGGAATGCTTATATACCGCTCGCCCTGTACTTTTATTCTTTACACTGATTCTACGCAATACAATGTAGCAATCTCTTGTCCTCGAGCGATTCTCGAGTCCTCTGAGTTCTCTTCGTCGTTGTCAACATTTCTCAACGAACTTCGTCCTCAATCTACGATTTCCCATCGTATCTTTTGTCCTCGATCTCAGACAATGTTCTTAGTCCTCGTCCTTGTTCTTAATCTACAACCTTCATTGTAATCTTCATTCTCGTCCCTGTCCACCGATTTGCACTTAGCTTGCTAGGAGAGATGCTGTGGTACCTCTTCGTGAGCGTCCGCCTCTCTTGGGTTAAGTCGAACGTCCCTCGTGGTACGTTTAGCATTACAAAAGAATCAGTGTCTCCTTTAGCCCCTCCTGTTACAGAGCAGGGCCTACCCCACTGCCTCCCCTTGTCACAGACACCCATCATGCCTTCGGGCAAACATTGAACGACTGATCATCATTACCATCATCACTGTCCTCCCATTGAACCCATTGGATGACCAACTGTTGTCACCCTTGTCATTGCTCCCCATCGCACCCATTGGACGACCAATCGTCGTCATCCTAGTCATAGTCATTGTCAAAATCACCAACCCTAGGATCTAGTCGCTCTAGATCAACCATCGGACGGCCGATCGCTGTCAACATCGTCCTGACCATTGTCCTAGCCATAGCCCCAAAGATCTAGCGATTCTAGATCCGGAAGGATCCCCAAGCCTTCAATCCCTAGCGAACTCTCGTTCATTCCTTGTCCCAGAAACCCTAGTAACATTGTCCCCCTTGCCGTCTAAAGAGACGTAACACTCCGGTCCCTGGCACTCCCCAATGACTTGACACCACCTCGACCACTGTCACAAGTTCCCATAGCAACCATGGATGTCACCTATGTCAAACTCAAGAAACTCTCCCCTGAAGAGCGCATCAAATGCGCTAAACTCGGCCTTTGCTTCCGCTGTTGCCAGAAAGGCCACAACGCCATCGAGTGCTCAGGCACTAAACCCTCATCCCCTCGCCCACTGAACACCTGCCCCACTGAGACCATAGCCCACCTTAACCCTGAACCCTCCAAGCCCACTGACGCCCTAAGCGCATACTACGATGAACTTCGTAAACGTGGAGTGGATGAAACCACGATCCTAGAGGTCCTGAAAACTGTATACGGGACGCCCTCGAACCCCAAACCCACCTCTGCTGTCGATGCCTACCTTGACAAACTTCGTACCTCGAAGAAGGACCTTACCAAAGGCCTTCAGAAACTCAAAGCCTACGTTGAGAAGCTCGAACCCCTTCGAACTTCGAACACTCCCTGTGAACCCACCATTGAAGAACCCTCTGATGAGGAACTCACAATTTACGCCATCCAAGACTTCTTAATTGGAGAAGACCCGTCGACACCCTCGCTTTCCCCTCATGTTTTCAAAGGATTACCCAACCAACGAACCATCTGGTTGCAAGCCGGATTGAAAACTGTCATGACTGTCGCTCTCATAGACTGTGGAGCGACCAGCAATTTCATCGACCCTAGCCTCGTCCCTGCCCTTCGTATGGGGATCAGATCCCTCCCCAAACCACTCATGGCCTACAACGTGGATGGCTCTCCAAATAAAAAGGGAGCTATCAAATACAAGATCCGAGCTAACGCTCAACTCTCCTCCTTCGACCACCAACTCGACCTCATGGTTGTCGCCCTTGGCAAGCGACAGATCATCTTAGGTATGCCCTGGCTTAAACAATGGAACCCTACCATCAATTGGATTCATGGTACGGTAAGTATTGACAAGGAAACTCCATTCCGGGATGCTGTGGTACCTCTTCGTGAGAGTCCGCCCTGGAATGAGATCAACAAGGTAACCCTTTTGACCCAACTGGCCCAACAAATGGCCAAACAAGAACATGAAATCCCGTCCTGGTGCCAAGACTTCGAAGACGTGTTCTCCGAGAAAACCTTTGCCACGCTGCCTCCCCACCGACCCTACGATCACACCATTGAACTTAAACCCATGTTCGTCCCGAAAATTGCCAAAATCTACTCGTTAAACCCCGCTGAGAAAGAGGCATGTCGTCTCTTTGTCGAAGAACATTTGAAAACCGGTCGCATTGTCCCATCCAAGTCCCCACAAGCATCCCCTTTCTTCTTCGTTCCTAAGAAAGATGGTTCTCTTCGCCCCTGCCAAGACTACCGATATCTCAACTCATTTACCATCCGAAACATGTATCCCCTTCCTCTCATCTCTGACCTCATCGATGATATGAAGGACTCGACCATATTTACCAAGTTCGACATACGCTGGGGATACAATAACATTCGGATTCGTGAGGAGGACCAATGGAAAGCGGCATTCATCACCCCGCTCGGACTTTTCGAACCCACAGTGATGTTCTTCGGCTTCAACAACGCCCCACCCACATTCCAAGCCTTCATGAACCATATCTTTGTGGATATGCTTGCGGAGCGTTGGTTGAAAATCTACATGGACGACCTAGGCATTCACACCAAAGACGACATAGAACTCCATCATGATTGCACATGTCAGGTCCTACAACGACTCAGAAAACACGGTCTTTCACTCAAGATTTCCAAATGCTCCTTCGATACCCCCCAGATGGAATACCTCGGCATGATCATCGGTCAAGGACGCCTCGAGATGGACCCTGTCAAACTCGCCGCTATTAAAGACTGGAAGCCTCCCACGTCCATTAAAGGGATTCGCAGTTTCCTCGGTTTCGCCAACTTCTATCGGAAGTTCATTCCCAATTTCTCCAATATTGTTGCTCCCCTCGTTCTGCTCACTCGCAAAAACGAACCCTGGTTATGGACTTCCCTCCAAGAAACTGCTTTCAGAACACTCATTGACCAATTCTGTTCCGCCCCAGTCCTTGCTCTCCCCGACACATCTCGTCCCTTCTCCATCATGACCGATGCCTCCCTCATTGCCTCTGGAGCTGTCCTCCTCCAAGCCAATGTCAACGGTGACCTCCATCCCTGCACTTACTTTTCCAAGACCTTCTCCCCTGCTGAATGTAACTATGATATCTATGACCGAGAACTCCTAGCTGTCATCCTCGCCCTCGAAGAATGGAGACAATATCTCCTTGGAACTTCACACCCCGTCACGATTATCATGGATCACAAGAACCTCTCCTTCATCAAAGACCCTCGAAAGCTCTCCCGTCGTCAAGCCCACTGGTCCCTTTTCCTCTTAGACTTTGACCTTGTCTGGAAAGTAACTCCTGGAACTCAGATGGGTCTAGCCGATGCCCTTTCCTGAAAAGACTCCATTGACACCTCCTCTGACAACACCGATGCATCTATCCTCCCAAACCCAGTCATAATCAACTCCCTCGACCTTGCACTCCTCGATTACATCCGATCCTCATCCTCGTCCGACCCACTAGTCCTTTGTGCGCTCAAAGCCATGGAAGATGCTACACCATTGTTCCCTTGTTCCTCGCTCCAAGACTGGTTGTTTGATAACGGCCACCTCTTTTACAAAGGTTGTTTATACATCCCACCATCATCTCACTCCGCACTCCTCCACAGTATTCACTCATCTTCCACCACTGGACATGCTGGTCAATTCCGTACGAAAGCCATCCTAGAATGCGATTTCTGGTGGCCTGGACTTGGTACCTTCGTGAAAAACTTTGTCACTGGTTGCGCCATATGTCAGCAATCCAAGGTCAATACTCACCCGACCATCACTCCTCTGAACCTGATTCCATCCACATCGCCTTTGCCATTTTGACAGATCTCCGTCGATCTTATCACAGATCTCCCATTGTCCTCAGGTTTCGATTCTATTATGGTTGTGGTTGACCATGGCCTTATGAAGGGGGTGATTTTCATCCCTTGTAACAAAACCATTGATGCTGCTGGAGTTGCAAAACTTTTCTTCGATAATGTGTTCAAATGCTTCGGCCTTTACGATTCTATCATCTTGGATCGTGGCCCACAATTCGCCTCCGCATTTGCCCTGGAACTCGCCCGTCTCCTCCAATACGACATTCGACTCTCCACTGCGTATCACCCTCAGACTGATGGCCAAACCGAACGTACTAACCAAGAACTCAAGACCTACCTCCATATCTTCTGCGCCAACAATCCCCACTCCTGGTCGGAATTCCTCACTACCGCTGAATTCCATCACAACTCCGTCCCCCATAGCTCCACTAAGTCATCTCCGTTCTCTCTCCTCCTTGGATACAAACCGATCATTCCCTGCCCTGGGTAAAACATTCATCCCTGCTCTATCTGATACATTGATCGCCCTGTCCAAGGCACAAGAAGAAGCCCTTGCAGCACATGACTCCGCTCGCTTGGCGATGACTCGCCACTCCACCTGCTCATTCTCCCCCTGGAAAGTCAGAGACAAAGTATGGCTAGAAGCCACCAACCTTTGCATCCCTTATCCCTCTAGAAAACTCGCTCCCAAACGCCATGGACCTTTCGAAATCTCCCAAGTCATCTCTCCCCTCGTCTACCGTCTTAGATTACCTCCCTCCTGGAAAATCCATGACACATTCCATGCCTCCCTTCTATCCCCGTTCAAACAAACCGAAGCACATGGTCCCTCCTTCTCTGAACCACCTCCGGAAGTTATAGATGACGAAGAAGAGTTCGAAGTGGAAGCTATCCTATTGCACAAAGGCCGCCCTGGCAACTATCAGTACCTGACCACATGGAAGGGATACTCCTGGTCTGAAGCCACCTGGGAACCTGAAGAAAATCTCCACCACACTCCCAGGATCCTTTCCACATATAAACGCTCCTACTCCCTGAAATAACTTGCCTTTCCCCTTCGCCCATCCCACTCACTCGCACTCGGCCCGAATCAACAAAAGTCATAGCGTGCTGCCGTGCACCGCTACCTAGTAATTGATCCTCTGGCAACACGTTCGTCGTCCCGCTTTTTTCCTTATTTCCTCTTCTCCAGTGGTCTCATTGTTCACTCGATTATCTTTCCTTTCAAAACTAAACAAAGTCATCTTTGCACATTTAGCTTTATTGCCTCCTATGTCTATTACTCTTCGATCTCGCTCATCTACCACTTCGGACCCATCGCCTTTACGTTCTTATCCTGTGCAGCCTTCTTTAATTCTGCCTCATGTTTTGCCCATTCTCTATTCGGCTATCCTCTCTGATCCTCCTCTCTGGCGAATCATCCAAGAGGACCCTTTGTATCGAAATGATGACACTTTGCGTCATCTCATTGGATTGTTTCATACTGTGGTACGCATTCAAAATCTTCATTTTCACTCTGCTCCACAAAACCTGCCCTCTTCTTTTGGAGTTCCCCTTCGTGTTGCTATCGGGCAGTTGTCCGAACGAGTCCTTGACCTATTAGTACTGAACCGTTTTGCCAATCTCATACCTAGACTTCCCATTTGACTTATACTTCCCGTCTTTCACCCCATATTCTCCTCTTTAACTACACAGGAATGAGATTTTTACCTCGAAAATGTTACCTCTCGTCCAGATGATGGTCAATCCACCCGATCACCCATTGAAGAACCTCCTCTTCCCGTTCCAGCTCCCTCTTCTCCCATAGAGTCGTCTTCTCTCACCCTGATTGACTGCATATCCTCTCCACCTCCATCCGCTTCGTCGTCAAACTCTGACACTATTTACATCGGACCGATATACTGGGATGTTCCTCCCCCACCTCCTGAATCCTCTCTAAGTCCCTCCATTTTGACGATGATAACCGATGCCTTGGATGGTGCCACTGTTGCTGATGGCTCTACCATTGTTGACCATGAAGCCCAAACGCGAGTTCGTGCTCTCTACCGACGTCTCGCCGATGGACGAACAGTACTCGACTCTCCCACTCAAATACTAGAATCTTGGTTTTATCACTGGGAAGCTACTCTATCCACCGTATGTTTCTGCTGTCATCGTGCGGGTCATTATCAAGTCGACTGTCCCCAATTCCATTGCCCTCACTGTCACACTCCTGCTCCTGGTCACCTTGCCATCCATTGTCTTCGCTCGTTCTGTGACTTCTGCAATCACTGGGGTCATGGTCCGCGACTCTGTCCTAACTGACTTTGCACCCTTTGCATGGAACCTGGTCACATCGCTGATGACTGTCCATATGCTGCGCACATGTCTGGACTCTTTTCTGAGGAAGTCGCTGGTGTCTATGAAGAACAAAATTGAGTTGGTACTTCAATTGTACGAAGGGGGTAATGTTACGATTTTTCTTCTCTTTCTCTCGTCTTGTTCTTTCTTGTTTCCATCGCTCACATCATCTCGCTTATGTAAATCCTTTTGATTGGATGATTAGCTCCACAGCCATTTCTCTCACAACGGTGATGTGTTCCCTTGTTCCATCATATTTCATAGCATTCCATTTTCTCACGATAGGAATGCTTATATACCGCTCGCCCTGTACTTTTATTCTTTACACTGATTCTACGCAATACAACGTAGCAATCTCTTGTCCTCGAGCGATTCTCGAGTCCTCTGAGTTCTCTTTGTCGTTGTCAACATTTCTCAACAAACTTTGTCCTCAATCTATGATTTCCCATTGTATCTTTCGTCCTCGATCTCAGACAATGTTCTTAGTCCTCATCCTCGTTCTTAATCTACAACCTTCGTTGTAATCTTCATTCTCGTCCCCGTCCACCGATTCGCACTTAGCTTGCTAGGAGAGACGCTGTGGTACCTCTTCGTGAGCGTCCGCCTCTCTTGGGTTAAGTTGAACGTCCCTTGTGGTACATTTAGCGTTACAGAAATAGCAAGTGAAAATCATCAAGAATATATAAAAACCAGTATAAGTATACAATATCCAGAAATATCTATTGTGTATGGGAATTCTCAAGTATAGCAAATATTATCTTGGGCATACCTATGGGAATGCCCAGGTTCAGCAAATGTAATTCTGGGCATGCCCATAATCATTATGGGAATTCCCAAGTATAGCAAATATTATCCTGGGCATGCCCATAATTTTTTATCACTTATGGGAATTCCCAGATCTAGTAAATATGATTTTGGGCATGCCCATAGTCATCATGGGAATTTCCAAGTATAGCAAATATTACCTTGGGTATGCCCATAACCATCATGGGAATTCCCAAGTCTAATATGTATCACACTGGGAATTCCTAATATAGCCCTAGATTAGATTAGATAAAATGAACATCATAATTGAATAATCTACAATCTATGCAAATCTGATCTTCAGGCACAGAAGATTCTGGTGAATCTTAGCAAGAATAATGTTATTACCATGCATGTTGACACAGTGTCCACTTCTGCTGTTACATAATCATCTAAATGCGGCCACTACTCCCACCAGATATCATTCCTAAAATAGCACTTCACCAGATCTTCATTACATATGTTTTCTGCTTCACCACACTTTGTCCCT
>JBBPTV010000914.1:0-13833 GCA_038094275.1 Tubosaeta brunneosetosa | reverse complement strand
TGGGTGCGGTCGCGCAGAGTTCAGACAAGTCGACCCACCTAGGTGCTGGACATATCCTATGCAATTTCTGGGCATAGTAAGTCATACGTTGGTCTGCACACGGCCGGGATCCACATAGCTTATATTTTCACCATCAAGGTTCCCAGCATATCGGGCTCGGGTTCGCATCTGTCATGTTCATATCCGTGCAATACCAAAACATTAATGGGCCGAAGTCCTCTTTTATATTAGTACTCATCTGAAGATTCTGAAACATAAACCCCATCATCTTCCAAGTCCGATGTATCGCCTGCTACATTGCATTCGAACATATTGATACGCGAACAGAGTGTTCCACGGGTAGACAATGTATCACGCAGTCGTTTTTCCGAAACTATGTCACCTTCCGAATGTTCGTCGCGTGCAAACATGATGCGATGAAGCATCAACTCTTCCAGAGCTGGTACACATGTATGACCAGTCGCGTCGCGATTGCTAGTTCCCCCGACGGGAGCCCTCACCGGCTCGCCGGCAGAAAGAGCGAGAAACGAAGTCAGATTGGGCATGTATCCATCACTGAGTTTCAAGCGCCGTAGTTCATGGGTGTGGTGTAAAGTCTTCCTCCAAAAGCCAAGTGGGAGAGGAGGGCGAGCAATATGAAGAGATTGAACATGGGCCAGAGGGATAGAGGAACATATGTCATCCATGACATGATTCCTGTCGCTAGCTGCCATCGAGTAGTCAAATCCAACCAGGGCGGTAAAAGAAACATGGGGATCCTGTGGTGGGTACACCATCGAGATATCAGGGACACAATCACCACGTTCTGACAAGCTGAAAGTGAATGCAAATTCATAGGACAGAGGGAAACGGATGATCGATGAACGAATTTTCGGGCTGGATGATTGATTGAATCTTTGTGCAACAACTGATGGAATTTCGGCGAAATCATCAACGGAGAACCTGCTTTCCGGTTGAAACTCCAGCCTGACTTGTGTTTGTAATGATATGTTTGCGCAAGATAGGAATGCAACAACTGTCGAAAGTGGAGCCCCGACGGAGAGATGAGCAAGAGGTGGCAAATCAATTTTCGAGGCAATGTCAAAGGCTCCATCAGAGAGGAAATTGCGAGGACAAGCAAAAGCATCATCAATGTGCAAGACGGTGAGAGCCTGCATACGAGTCACCGTAGCTAGAAACTCCATAATATTCTGTTTTGGGGCAGGAATACCACACAGGAAGAGTGTTGTGACACAGCTCAGGTTGAATGAATACCATGGCAGCGAACAGTTGGCGAGCTTCAATATACGAAGAGGTAGGATTTCTATACCGTTGGGCATTGAAGACAAATCGGAGGGAGGACTCAAAGTACTATCGATATCTAGGACTTGCAAATGAGGAGCGCGCAGAGAGAGCCTTGATGGAAAAACTGTGGTCGGGACGTGTAGATAGAGCTCTTGGGTTCGATCTATATGATCCAACAATTTCTCCACAAGAGGTGAGCACCAGGATGTCGGTTCCAGAGGATTAAGACAGATGCGTATCTTTAACAATGCTTGTCTTGATCTGGCCAGCAACTCTTCTGTCCAGCGTAGCGATATGACGAAGGGGTAAGACCAAAGGGTTGAGCAGTTCAGAGCGACCTCGCGCCAGTGGCGGCAAACATATGAGACATTGACCCAGTCAGGAACTCGGGAAGTGGGATGGTATTTGTCCTCATTATAGTAGTCGCGCGCCCCATGGGTGAATATGTGTGCGAGAGTTTCGGGTGGGAGGCGAAAGATAGGTAAAAATGAATTCTTTTGAGCATGGAGGTTGGACAACAATTCTAACTGCTTGTTGATCTCTTTGTCAAGAGTCCGCGCTGGAATTATGGCCACCATACGTAGAGGCTCTACGCTATGCTGACTAGAAATTAACCCCTGCCACACTTCAGTCGTGGTCAACAAATTCAGCAACTTACTGAAGCAAATATAAACAACTTGGATGGTTATGACTTGTGGATGAGAGTGAATCCCACAGCCGAGTCGGTGATCGCGTTCAAGGAACACGATGTACTAGTCGTGGTCGCGTCACGTGTGCCAGTGCCTCCCTTCAATGTCGCAACCGCAAAACACTGCATGTCCACTGGCGATCTACCGGCAAGTTGCTTTTTTCACCTCAACTCTAATGAGCCCTAGGTTCTATCTAGACGCTGATTCACCTGTGCACACACCAAGATGGCTCACTCATGGATGGCCCGGAGCTCACCGACAACTGGTCAGACACTCAAAACACACATGTGCTGTTGATTCTTGCCACGTCTGGTGGGTCACTTTCCTCAGACATCAGCAAATCACTAATTTTGGGACAATATTTTATAATTATTACAATAATTATGGCAATTTGACAGCCAGTGACAGCACATTACATCATGTTACATCATTGCATGCTAACAGAGTCACAGAGTCACATAGTTACAAGTAAGGTACAGTCACATCACAACGTCACAAGGTGTGACATCACGTCACAGCGCCACCCGCTGACAGCGCTACTGCGTTTGACAGTGCTACTGGGTAACTAGGTAATACAGTAATACGGTGATAGAATAGTTACTAATCGACTTAAGCCTTGAGGGCAGTGCTGAGACGAGAAGCCAGCTAAACCAGGCCACGAACTGTGACCCGACTTGGATTACCGGACCAAGGAGACAGAAAAAACGACGAACCGACTAAAAATACATGATACTGCACGGAGCCACGGAACAAACACGAGCCACGGAACAAACAAGGGCGAAGGTGGGAACGGGTGATGCAAAAGCTATGCGAGCCCTGGCGAGAACATAAAAGCTAAATAACTGCAAAAACTAGGCCAAGATACGAAACCCACCTGGCAAGAACACGAGAGAGCTAAGGAGCGAGAGGGGCTCAACGCTCGTCGCATTCTGCCAGGCGGAGCGCGAAGAAAGGAGGTGGCACAAGGATGCCGGTGGCGAAGGCAAGGCACTGACAATGACGGCGTCAGCCGATTAGCTTAGTATAAACAAGTTTAAACCCAACTAATCGACTTAAGCCTTGAGGGCAGTGCCGAGACGAGAAGCCAGCTAAACTGGGCCACGAACTGTGACCCGACTTGGATTACCGGACCAAGGAGACAGAAAAAACGACGAACCGACTAAAAAATACATGATACTGCATGGAGCCACGGAACAAACACTGAAAACGCTGTTGAAGGGAGGGAGGGAGGGAAAGATGAGGAAGAGAGGAAAACGTGGTGGTGCAGTGACTAGGCAACGGCGAAAGGAGGGTCGTGAACAGAGCGGCCATGGAAAAGCGCCGCTTGAAGCAAAGTAGGATGCCTGCGAATGTAGCGTTCAAAGGTAGAGGATTGCCATCGGCCCATGGCCTGGATCTGCGCAGGAGGTACGCCTGCAGCAGCAAGAGAGGTCGCCCCACCAGCCCGTAAGGAGTGCCCACCAATGGAAGACGGGAAAAAACGACGGAGTCGTTGAAGGAACCACCCACGAGTTGGGGGAGAACGGTTGGCACACAACCATAACTGGGGGAAATAAGGGAAGCGGCGGTCACGCCAAGCAAGATATTGGATGAAAAGCGCCATGGGGTCCGGTTCAGCAACAGAATGTTGGATGACAACCTTCGCTCCCTCGAAAAATTTGTCCGACTTTGAACGGGGCACGTCAAAGGAGAAGTAGGAGGGTGCGAAAGACACTGATGCACGCCATGTAAGCTTAAGGGGAGAGCGCAGCGAAGGCGAGTCTGGGACGACAAGTTCTCCGAGGCGTAAGAGACCAAAGAACCCACAACAAAGGATAGTTGCGAAGAGTAAGTCATCAGGAGATATTGGGAGAGGCAGAGATTGCACAACCTGTATGAGATCCTCACGCAACAAGGGAGCCTTTTGGCAAAGTGGAGCTGAGAAGTGTCGCATGGAACCCCGAAGTGTCCGGATGACAAGAGGTGATCGCCGATGGTCTCGGACCTCAGGGTGTGTGCTTTCCAGTAAAGTAACGATTCCGGCGAGGTAGGTGCGAACAGAACGAGGCTCGATATGTGTTACAATCTTTTTCCCTTTTCTTTCCTCTTGTCCGCTCGTGTACACTTCGCTCATCCCTTTCTATCAGTCCTTCCGCTTCTCGTCGTTGAACGACGACTTTCTCTTGAGACCATCAACGCTTCCTTCGGGTGATGACTCCTACCGTTATCTCTCAGGTTTACGTTCTTCCCTGAGTAGTATCCTGAACTGTCGTCTCGTCTTCTCACCTTTCGCCTTCCAATGACTTCCTCGTGTTGTCATTTCCTTTCTAAGGTAGATGACTCGACTTCATAGTTCCTTCTTTTATCTAGTCTTATCTTGCTCTCTCATTGGACGATTACCTCCACAGCTGTCTCTCTCACGACGGCGATGTTTCCCCTTGTTCCATAGCATTCCATAGCGTTCCATTCTCCCACGATTGGAACTGTTAAATACCTGATCGCCTGTACTATAGTTCCCCACTCTGAATCTACGCAATCTAGCGTTATCATTCTTTGTCCTCGAGCGATTCTCGAGTCCTCTGAGTCTCTCGTCTTTGCTCTCGCTCCTAGTCAACGTCCCTCGTCCAAAGACTTTCAAAACCTCTTGTCCCAAATCCTTCGTCTCGAGCTTACGATTCTTGTCGTACTCATTCTCTGTCCTTGAGCGATTCTCAAGACCTGTGTGTTCCCCTCGTCATCGTCCTCGGTCCTCTGTCTTTGGTTCGCACTTAGCTTGCTAGGAGAGACGCTGTGGTACCTCTTCGTGAGCGTCCGCCTCTCTTGGGTTAAGTCGAACGCCCTCTTGAGTATGCTTAGCGTTACAATATGATGGGACATGAAAGTGACATAGAGGGAGAGAGTATCTGGAGAGGGATACGTGTCGAGATGATGCAATTGGCAGAAGCCCACATAAGAGTTGAGAGCCGAGGAGTAAGTTGACCTGGTTGAGGAGTCCAGAGCACTCCCAAGAGCAAGAGATCGCTCTACGAGGAGCCGCTCCATTGACCAGGCATCCCGGGCGGGTTGCCTGGATCAAGCAGACAGGTTCATGCCACATGTTCCCCCAGCGTAGATCGAGGGGGTAAAAAAGAGGATATTGACAGTTGCGGTTGTAATTGCATAGCCCGGAGGTTGTCGAGCCTTGAGAGTGCATCTGCAACCTCATTATGGACTCCAGGAACATGCAAGACTCGAAAGTCAAAAGCTCGAGAGAGGACCTCATCGGCCACCTGTATGAGCATCCAGTTAAAGGCTGGTAGCCCAGCCAAGGAGTTAAACAACTGGACGGTGTTGATGTTGTCGGTGAAGACAGCAAGATGCCCTTCTGCACCAACACGAGGTGCTGCATCAAGGATAGCCGAACACACGGCCAGAGCCTCAAGATAAAAAATGGTACCACCATGCTCGGAATACAGATCCCCTGCAAGGGCCTGAAACCCTAACCCAAGGGAAGGATACCAGAACCCCAAAGCGTCAGGCGAAGCATCGCAGTAGACCCGCAGCACCAAAGGTGAGAGACTGTGGTAAGTCCAGGCCTCGGAACGGAGGAAGTATACCCCATCTGAGTGGAGAAGGTGTTGGACCACCCATGCCAGTTCCCGCTCGAGATCGCGGTTAACCCAAAGAAGAGCACGTTGGAGAAGCTTTCCAGCAGTTTTGGCATAGAGCGCACATAACCCAGGTCGAAGAAAGGGAAACACGTTAAGGGCCCAGTTAAGATGACCAGCAATACGCTGGAAATCACGTAACGAGCGCCTAGTTCCATGAACAGCAAAGCCCTGGACAGCCTCAATAAGCTGATTCTTCGACTCTAGAGTCATACGGACACGCATGAGGTTTGGGTCAACCTCCAGCCCGATGATAGGTAACTGCTCCCCATAGACCTGCTTTTTCTCCTCATGTGGCAGCCCGATGTCATCCCACAGATGAAGGAGCCGGGTGAGGTTGGATGGGAGATCTCGACCATAACGCTCATAAAAGAGCATTTCTCCCCTTTTTTGGGCTGAGAAGGAGTCATCGACATAAATGTACAGGAACTGAATGAGGATTTTCATAACAGCAATCCAGATAATGAGGGACATGAACACGTGAAAAATGCGCTGAGAGGCACGACCTCCAAAAACGTTTCGGCGGTCAACATGCCGATGGGAATTGAAAGTGACGATCTGCTTGACTTGCCAAAGCGGATGCATAGGCATTTGGCGATAAGCTTCAGAGACATCTGCTTTCCAGAGAATGAGCTCAACATCTGGATCTTGAGAGCGCAAGAACCGAAGAGCATTGCCAAGGTCTTGAACATTGTCCAAAGTAACTCCGGCAATATCATCACGGGAGATCATGTTGTTGAGGGCATATTGTCCTGCGCTATGATCAGTAACAAGGCGGAACTTGTTAACGCCAGGCTTTGGAACAGCATGGATAGGCATGCTATACATCCCAGGCAACAGATCCTTCCCGAAAGAGGGTGAGAAATGCCCAAGGGAAACCTCCTTCGAGATCTGCTCCCCGATGAAAGCTCGTTCAAGATCAGTTTTTGGTTCATGTTGAGAATTGTCCCAGGTGGTTGGCCATTCACCAAAGTGGGTGTTGGCATAAGGCCAGAATCCTTCACGGAGACCACGGCAAACTGAGCGAACAAATGGCCGATTGGGATGCGAGGCAAGAAGAGCCTCGAATCGATCAATGTTAATGGGAGTGGAGACAGTGAAAAGGTCAGGACGAGAGCGAATGGTATTTAGTGCCTCGACATTCTGAAACTCATCGCTAGGTGGTGAAGGGAGAGGTTCAGCGTATTCAGTCCAGCGCACAGTCCGACTTCGCACTTCTGCACTCTGGTCCCAGATAAAATTTCGGCAGAACTTAGGCCGGCTGCTGAGGCGCCGGTTGAGACTTTCGGTTAGGACATTCTCCTCTTCGATGTGCCCCTCCACATTTCTTTCGATCACAGATGTGGGCATAGAGGCAATCCGATGGAGACTTTCGGCAGGTCCCCCGATTCCAGTTGTGGCAGGCAGCTCGCTGTCCAGAACTAGACTTCCCTCCTGACCGCTTTCCTTCGCATTCTCCTGACTCGGTAACCAGACCCATCCCATAGGGGGAAAGGTGAATGGTGCGTAAGTCCTCGAAGTCGGCAAAATGAGAGAGGCATAAGTGCTTTTGTCGAGCAGCCCTGATTCGGATGGCTTTGTCGAGATCAATGACCTTGAAGTGGTAGGATGGGAAGACAGAGGCAAAGAGCTGCGACATATACGTTTGGTAGGTCTCGTATTCAGCTCGTCGAGAGGGTAGGGCGAATCCGATTGCCTGAACGGTTTTCCCGAAGGCGATAACCCAGTCCCCATGCGTAACAACAGCTTTGGACTGCTTCGGGACATGGAGCGAGATCTGGAAGAGGTCTCCAAGCTCCTGCGATTGTTTGGATTTGACGTCGGACGAGTAGTGGGCTCCGAGAACCTTTGCGAGGTCAACCACTTGCCCCTTGACAACGTTGAGCCATTGGTCAGGGGGAAAGTCAGGGCACCCGGGCGAGAGGAGGATCTTCCGAGCGACATAGGTGGGATCAGCTGCCCACTCCTCAAGCAGCTGGAGGGACTCTTGTACGTCGCGATTGAGCCAGTCCCGCAAGGAACTGGCTGAGCGATGCCAGGGAAAGTGCGTTTCATCGATGACTGGTCGCCGCCGTCACTTGGCCGGTGGCTCATCTCCCTCTTCACTGCTAGGCGTGCTAACCCTGGTGAGAGGTTCTCGCTCCCACTCAATCCTAGCATCTCTGTCATGTACTCCAGATTGTGACTCGTGGGAGACGCTCCCTTCACTCCTTGTCCCTCGGACAGGATGATCGGCTTGGTCGAGCATCTCGAGGTAGACAGGAAGGGAGTCGGTGAGTTGGTCACGGGTGACTGCAGTCGCTCCAGAAGAGAGGGCATCTTGAATCTGGAGGACGGCCTCCGCTTTGGAGACGCGATCCTGCTGAAACGCATAGACAACTTGGAGGGCCCGCTGAGTGGCCGAAATTTCACTGGCGAATGATCCAGGTTGGTCGGTTGGTCCTGAAGCCTCTCCTGAAGAGACCATTTGTGAGGAAGGTTCGGCATGGTCTGACATGAGGCACAATGGGAGATAAATTCGACTATAGTGATGCAAAAGCTATGCGAGCCCTGGCGAGAACATAAAAGCTAAATAACTGCAAAAACTAGGCCGAGATACGAAACCCACCTGGCGAGAACACGAGAGAGCTAAGGAGCGAGAGGGGCTCAACGCTCGTCGCATTCTGCCAGGCAGAGCGCGAAGAAAGGAGGTGGCACAAGGATGCCGGTGGCGAAGGCAAGGCGCTGACAATGACGGCGTCAGCCGATTAGCTTAGTATAAACAAGTTTAAACCCAACAGTAGCTACAGTTATGTCACAGTGTCACTAGATGTCACATCACGTCACAGCGCCACAATTTGACAGCACTACAGAGTTCGAGGGCCCTACAGAGTCCGACAGTGCTACATACAGTACCAGTACATAACCTAATGTAAGGTAGTAAATAGATTCCTAATAGATGCGGACTTAGAGATTTTTGCATGAGCGGATCACGTGATAGTAATTAGGATTTATTTTGCTTACATACTATCTTTACTACCATGCGCAACCCATTTGCCGCCAACAGGCTTTGCTCCGCCTGCCGTCGCCTCCCGGCTACCCACTCCACTGCATCCCACACGCCATCAACCCCCACACTCCGAATGGGCCAACGTGTCCCGCCTGCACCCTCCCTCTTGTGCATACTGCCACCATCACCACCACCGCCGCAGGACGACACGAGGGCACTCATGCCGCATGGACACCACAACCGCATGCCACCAGCGTCACCACCACCACAGCGACAACGTCGGGGCTAGGGCCGTGCGGCAAACGTAACGGCGCGTTCACCCGACGATGGTGAGGGTGAGGTGTGACAGGTACGCCCACCATCACAACTGTGGCGGCGCAAACACTTACCATCGCCCACAGCAACGACAACGACGATGCCAGCGACGAGGGCATGGAACGCCACGCCTATCACCACAACAGTGACGACGACACGCTTCCACACCAGGCGCAAGGACGAATGCAACACGGTGGCCCCACACGTCCCCAAAACGAAGACGGCGGGGGCATGCCATGGAATGGCGCGCGCTCCATCAGGCCGAAGCAGAGGGGGCACAATGGCGTACCCACCTCCACGACAACAACGAGGGCAGGGGTACGCAACGGCGCACCAACCACCACTGTGCTGATGACGACACAGCGCGCATGCCCATCAGGGCAGGGGGCAAGGGTACGCAACGGCGCACCCACCACCACTGCACCAACAATGACATGCCGCGCCTACCCTATCAAGCAAAGGCAGAGGCAGGTGCAACCATGCACCTACCACCACCACCACGCGCCCGTGACCCAAGACGACGACGGCAAGGACAAGGGTACGCAACGGCACGCCCACTATCACTGCACTGACAACGACACAGCGCGTTACCCAGTCTGGCCAAGGCTGAGGGGGGGCAACTGGGCAACTGCCGCCACCACCACGCAACCATGTTGATGACAACAAGGGCGAGGGTACACACCCATCACCACTGTGCCAACGACAATGGCGTGCCCACCATCACCACACGCCAGCGACAAGGACGACAAGGACGCCGGTATGCAACGGCGGACCCATCACCATTGCGCCAATGGCGACAACCGCATGGGCGAGGGAACGCAACGCAGAACCCACCACCACGACGCTGACAGCAACAAGGGTGCGGCATTGCAACGGCATGGTCCCCATCACCAACACCCCATCCGCACGCCCACGACGACGATGGCATGGGCGAGGGCACGCAACAGTGCATCCACCACCTCAATACCAATGACGGCAAGGGTGAAGCGGCGCAACGGCATGGTCCCCATCACCACCCCATCCGCTCGCCCACGACGGCGATGGCATGGGTGAGGGCGCACAACGGCACACCCACCACCACAATACCGACGACGGCAAAGGTGTGGCGGCGCAACGGCGCGGTTGCCATCACTACCACCCCATCTGCACACACCCACTGTTAAAGTATCTAAATAGGGGCAGCAATGCCCAACTCAGAATGTGCTGCAAATACTGAGCACAACTAATATTCACCTAAATAGGGGCAGCAATGCCCAACTAAGGTAGAGTAAATACAGAGTACTAAGAACGGAGCAAGGTCTCACCTCAGAATGCGCTGCAAATACTGAGCACAACTGAGGTGAGACGAAGGAATCAGAAGGGTTAAATAGTGGTGAATATACGCGCTCGCTAAACTCCGGAAAGGTCCGGAACAGGATAGGCGAAACTAGGCGCGCTGCTTTGGGAATTGACAAAGGGCGCAGCAGTGCGCGTTCGGAGGGAGTAGGAGCGCCACCAAGCGATAGACACGAGGTAAGACTATACTATAATAGGTGTAAGTAAGTCCGAAAGAGGTAGGATGAGAAATGAGCGAGAAACGACCGGAGTTGGTTTCTGTGCTAACTCCGGAGTTGTCCGGAGTTATACTTTGACACCCACCACCACAGTGCCAATGGGGAAAAGGGCGAGGCGGTGCAACGGCGCAGTCCCCATCACCACCACCCCATTTGCATGCTGACGAGGGCAAGGGCCACGCAGCGCAGCGGCACGGTCATGACCACGACCACCCCTGCGTGTCCACGACAACGACAGCAAGGGCAACGGCGCACAACAGTGCACCCACCCCCCAAATACCGATGGTGGCAAGGGTCATGCAGCGCAACGGCGCGGTCACCACCACCACCCCACCCGCATGTCCACGACGACGACGGCATGGGCGAGGGCACGCAACGGTGCACCCACCACCCAAATGCCGACGGCGACAAGGGCAAGGGCATGCGCAACGGTGCAGTTACCACCACCACCCACCTGTGCGCCCACGACGACGACGGCATGGGCGAGGCACACAATGGCACACCAACCACCCCAACCCAACATCGGCGGGGGTGACAGTGCCCACCACCATGAGATGGAGCGGCAGGGATGCAGTGTACCCACCACCATGACCCCCACACTGAAAACGAGAGCGCGGAGGCACTGGAACGACGATGGGTGTAGGGAGGGCAAGGGCTTGCAAACCACACACGCATGCGCTCGCCACATGCATGTACATACGATTTCATGTAGTAGCTACGTATTTAATATAATTTGATTTGTGTACAATTAGTACAGTGAACTGGAAAAAAAAAAAAAGCCGACGACATCGTACTACAGATGCCTTACAGTAAACTACAGGCGTCACAGGCTCTACAGTTTTGGCGCGCTGTACAGCCACACGTCGCCTGGTACAGCTCTGTGACTCTGTGGCGACACTGTGACTAAGTTGCACAGGGGGGGACCTTGGTGTAACACTGTCACACCTGTGACAACCTGTACAGCACTGCACAGGTACTTCGTGATTTGCTGATGTACTTTTAGAAGCAATTTCGAAGCATATCACTGAGAATGCTCTTCCAGCAAACCTGCATTTCCTCATCACATCTTGACCAGAGAAAGACATCCTTGCAAAACTTGAATGTGGTTCACACCTAGTTATTCACAAATGAATGGGGGACATCCCTATAGAGATTGTGGATGGAGATATCGAAAGGTTCATCCACTATTCTCTGAATGGATATCGTGAACTCACATCGACTTCACCTGAAAACAAGTGGTGTCATGTGCTCATCCATTGTTCACAGCAATTATTCCAGTGGGCTGCCACTGCATGCAATTTTATTCAAGCTGTTGGAGCGAACCCATGGAAGCAGTTTGATCTACTTTTATGGAGCAAAGGTGATCCTTCTGTGCGACCCTTGGACCAACTCTATCAAACTATACTTGACCAATTGTTTGTGTCCGATGATACTCAACAATCCTTTCATGATGTGATGGCTATTGTTCTTGCGCTTCATGAGCCACTCTCTTTGGCTTTTTTGTCTTCCCTCTTCAAGTCAAATGAAAATCTGAACATGCGACATATCATTGAACCAATGGGATCACTATTGGATGGAGCAACTGAGGAAGATAAACCAATCTGGCCACTTCATACCTCATTCCATGACTTCTTACTTGACAAATCTCACAATTCAACTTTCCACATCCCCATCCTACCCCATCACAACCTGTATCTTGGAAAAGCACTACTGGGTTGCATGCAAGATAAACTCAGGTTCAACATCTGTGGCTTGAAGGACTCCCTACTCTATAATGCTGCTGTGCCTAGTCTGAATGAAGAAGTTAAAAAAGCTATCCCTGCTGGATTGTCTTATTCATGCCAATACTGGATGGAACATCTGCAACATGTGACCTGTACACCAGAACTGTTGTGTGAGATTGCTCATTTCTTCAAGGAACTTTTTCCCTATTGGGTTGAAGTCATCAGTCTTCTTTCCTATATGACTCCACTACACACCATGCAATCAGCTATTCAAGCATGTGTCACCTTGAAGAGTTGGGCTCAGGTGAGTTATACCATGCTGCAATTAGGCTTCTGACAAAGATAAGAACAGGATCAAGAGATTGCCACACTGGCATCAGAAGCAACTAGATTTATTCAGGTGTTTGCCCCTGTCCTGCAAAGATCAACACCACACTTGTATCTATCTGCTATGCCTCAGACCCCTACTAACTCTCCACTGTGGAAGCTCTGGGCTAGGCATTTGCAAAAGCATGCATCCATGACATCTGGGCATCCAGGTAGTTGGTCAGCAGAGGTTCATAATCTACGAGGACATAGTGAGGGAATCAGGTCTGTTGCCTATTCTCCTAATGGCAGGTGGATTGTCTCTGGCTCTTCAGACCACACCATTAGGGTTTGGGATGCAACCACTGGTCAGACTGTGGCAGGTCCATTCCAGGGGCACACAAACTGGGTCCAGTCTGTTGCCTATTCCCCTGATGGCAAGCGAATTGTCTCTTGCTCCTCAGACAACACCATTAGGGTCTGGGATGCAACCACTGGTCAGACTGTGGCAAGTCCATTCCAGGGGCATACAGACCCTGTCACATCTGTTGCCTATTCCCCTAATGGAAAGCAGATTGTCTCTGGCTCTTCAGACAACACCATTAGGGTTTGGGATGCAATCACTGGTCAGACTGTGGTAGGTCCATTCCAGGGGCATATATACTCTGTTTGGTCTGTTGCCTATTCCCCTGATGGTAAGAAGATTGTTTCTGGCTCTTCAGACAACACCATTAGGGTTTGGGATGCAGCCACTGGTCAGACTATTGCAGGTCCATTCCAAGGGCATACAGATGATGTCAGGTCTGTTGCCTATTCCCCTAATGGAAAGCAGATTGTCTCTGGCTCTTCAGACAACACTATTAGGGTCTGGGATGCAACTACTGGTAAAACCATAGCAGGTCCATTCCAGAGGCATACAGGTATTGTCTGGTCTGTTGCCTACTTCCCTAATGGCAAGCAGATTGTCTCTGGCTTTTCAGATGGTACCATTAGGGTTTTGGATCCAACCACTGGTCAGACTATGGCAGGTCCATTCAGAAGGCATACACATGCTATCTTGTCCATTATCTATTCTCCTGATGGGAAGCAGATTGTCTCTGGCTCAAAAGACAAGACCTGTTACATTTCCTTTTCTTGCCTTCCCCTTTTGGACATTCGTGTACACGGACATGTTCCTTTTCCCTGATGACTCACCCATCCGGTTCCATCGCACTTGCTCGTCATCAGGCTTACTCCTTCATGACTCATTCATCCGTCTCTCTCGCATGATATGACTCATTCATCTTACAACTTGTGACTCATTCTATGTTTACCTTTGTTTGTTCCACTTAGTATATAAACCCTCGA
>JBBPTV010000913.1:0-13851 GCA_038094275.1 Tubosaeta brunneosetosa | reverse complement strand
CGCATAGGCGGGGTCGTGCCATTGGCGGAGACGCCAGTCAAGCGGAAAGCTTATAACCTTAAAGCCAAATACATGGATATCGACGGAACACCCAGCATAGTGATTGCATATATTCGTCGCAAAATCTCTTCTCGTTATAATGATTCAGGGTCAGTCATCCGATTATAACCGTGAAGCTACCCCCACGATTTGACCCACAGCGTAGACCCATCGATATATAACCCCATCTTGGAAAATCCAAGAAAACAAATCGATCCCCCTGTGCCCCTCCAATACGCTTGCACGTGCATACAAATCTCTCTCGACACCCTCGACGCTTTGTCTGACCCTCGTCTTGTGCCTGGTTCGGCTGCCTTCTTCCACTTTGCTGCATCACAGCCCCCACCGTTCCGTCTTCTGTGTGTCCTACGGAGTAGCACGGAGCTTGGTGCCGTTGATCTCGCTGTCATCGAGGGTGTTCCAACAGTGGGGGTCGTGAAAAACGATGAGACGGTGGTCTTCAAGGAGCTGACTGGGGTTGGCATGCTCTCCACACTCTGCTGCGCCAGAGAAGAGCCCTACTCTTCGAACGTGAGTCATCCCGGATGTTGTGAACGTTCGCTTTGCTCACCAGCGGTTGCGTCTAGCATCACAGTATATGCAACATGCGTATCTTGCCTCACCAAGGCCAGATCCTTGTCCTCCGCGCCGTCAAGCTCCCAATGACACCCACCACTGACCATCCAGGCGCACCCCCTATCGCCCAAGACCTCATCACAATTTCCATGTTCAACATACCCGATTTCGGTGACAATGAAATGCAGAGCACGTTTGCCCAGCAGACCATGAGCTTCCGCGCCGACGACGTCGAAGGCATTCAAATCACAGACCCAAGCGAATACGAAAGCGTCCCCTGCGCCAACCCATCCGACGGCGCCGACCATCCTCCCATCACCATTTTTTACCGCAGCCAAGGCGGCACCCGATTTCACGAACTCATGATCAACCCCACGCCCCGCCACTTTTTGCCCAAGAGCATGCTCTCCACCCCGCACTACTGGCTCGGTAACCTCGTCCCGGGCAACCACCACGTGGTCACGTGGGAGAGCGACAAGGAACGCGGGCTCTGTCGCGGCTTCGTGCTCCCCGGCACCCAACGCTCGCTCGTCTACGTCACGCGCACGCACGACATCTCGGCCCGGCGCGCTATCCGCGGCTTTTACAGCCACGTCTCCGTCAGCGAGGGCTACACTGCGGCGAAGCAGGCGTGCTTGAACGGCGTGCTGCGCAGCGCGCTCCGCACCCGCGAGGGCGTCATGTGCAAGTTTGGCCTGTCGCCGGACCTGCGCGCGGACTTGCGCGCGGGGGTGCGGGCGATCGCGTGGGACGAGGGGACCGGGCGCGTGTTTTATGTCAAACCGGACGACGCGTGGCTCCACGTGATCGATTTTGCAAAGGCGCCCGTGCAGGGTGTGTACCTCGACTGCGTACTTTGTTTGCTGTGCTCATTTAGCTTGACATCTAGCACCCGATGGACAGCGGCGGCCGCTGCCGCTGGCCGATGTACGCATGCTCGACTTGTGATGGTATTCTTATGGTTCTCGTTCCCGGTACTTTTGCTGTCCACGTTTCTTCCCTTGTTGCTGTCTTACGTCTGTAAACGCCCTCCGTCTTGGACATGTAATATCCTTCAGGCCTTTCAATATCGTGAGCAACAGTACATTACATGACTGGTGAGGTATGTAAACGTGGGGGGATATCGTTGCGTGATTTGACGAGAGCACTTTCCACCCTGCGAGATGAAGAAGGAAAAGAGGAGACGGCGAATATATATGCAAAGCAAGACGAGGATGAAAACAGGGAGCGAGAACCGTCAAAAGGAAATAAAAATGATGAAATGAGGCGATACTCTACGCTTAAAGGGTCCTGGATGCAAGGGTGGGGTAAGAAATATGACACATGGAACCGATCCCGTCGCACGACATCACTATTGATCCTTGTCTCGTCTCTTAAACCCGAGTATCGGCGCACTTATGCTGAGCTTCCGACCTGTCCGTCTCCCGGCGGTGCCTATTGTGCTCACAGGCACGGGTGGAGTAGTCATGCTGGATGGCAACATGAGGAATCCGTACGAGTTCTGAGCAGATTTGGGCCTGCCAATGTTGCCCGGATCCGATTTGTTCACCGAGACCTTGGAACCAGGCACAGGTGATGGATTGCTCGATAGCGCGTTGTGGGGCGGTGGATGGGTCTGCGTCGGACTACCTGTAGAAGTGGCAGGACGTCCAGGCGGCTTTGGTAGTTGTCGAGGAAGATGCTCCCTGATCGATGGCCTGGCTTGCCGTCGGGGCACACGAGTGTGATCCAGACTGGTTCTTGCGGATAAAGGAATTGGTGTTTCGGCTACGGACACATGAGGTGATGCTGGTACAGAAGACAGGGACCGAGACTGCGAGTTTCGAGCTGGGAATGTGGGAATGGCGTTGGAACTGGCAGAAACTGAGGAATGTCTGGAATCCGTCTCATAGGCTGACGAATCGGCCGCCCGAGAGCGTGAAATTGGTTTACCATTAGGAAGTGGAGATATGCGAGAGCGATGGCTAGATGTCGGGGAATCGATCGGATGACGGGAATCCTTGGAACTGTTCGAGGATGAACTCGTGGACTGGTTCCTTACGGGAGATAGTACAGTGAGGGCATTCTGGGATGGCGGTCTATCCGCGTTGATTTCTGAACTCGGCCGATGCCTGACGGTTTTAAAGAATGGCCGAAGCCATCCCATTACATCCCTCTCCTTGCCATTGACAGGGCCGGCAGAGTTGCGCAAGGGTTTAATATCGCCTTTAGGACTCATTGGTTGTGGACTCGTTTTGGGAACGGAGTCGAGCTTGTCATCCAAAGTGGATCGACTCGTCCGGAGCATGGTTTCAGCACGCGAGGGTCCATGGGCGTGACCGATCAGGGGCTGCGATGACGCGGCCTTGCGTGGTCTCAAAGGAGGGTCGATGGAATGCTTCGGCGTCGGGGGTGTGATTGGTCGTGGGACAGGCTCAGGCACGGGTGGGTCACTGAGGCCGGGCGGCAATGGTGGTATCGATCGTGCCGTGGATACCGGAGAATCTGCCGGCTGCCAGAGCTGTGGCGGTTCTGATCGTGGCACGGGTTGTATCACGGGATCAGGGCTGGGTGACCTAAGGCCAAGCGATGAAAGGTCAACGTCCAAGGCCTGGTAGTAGAGCACGTAGGCAGATCCAGAATTTGAGTCGCCAAAGTACTTTGGAATGTCAGACTCCTTGATTGGGTCGACGGTCTCGTCATCAAAGATGAGCCAGGTGCCCATAGTCTTGATGATGCTGACATAGTGTCCGTGATTCGGTCCGCTGACCGCGTCAGGGGTAGGTCAGAAGAAATGAGACGATTAAGAAAACCAGCTGATCGCTCACTTTCCAATATGCACTACTATGGCAAAAAGCTCATACAATCTGTCCGGATTTGGTATGTCGTCCACGGTGTTGAACAAACGAAGTTCCAGGGGAAACGCGACGCGGTACGTAAGCTTGATGTATTTCTGCACATCTTCTTGATACTTGAACCGCTTGAGATGGAGGGCGAGCACATTCGGGAGCCGTTTGATTTTCATCCTGTGCAAGGCGTCAGCAATCTACAGTCAGAACAAGCACCGACACCTGTACCTTCTTTCGGCCTCCTGTAGGTCGCAGCAGGCGTCACAGAAGAATTTCTCCGTTTGGCAAAGCATCTCGCTCGCGCTGAACTGCTTCAAACAAGCGGTGACGCTCGAATTTTGTTCGATATCTATTGATAGATCCAGGAACGATTCATCGCGCGAGGAGACCTAGGACTGCGTGGTAAGCTGGCGTGGATGACGAGAGTATGTGAGACACACATTCTCGCACGTCAGACATCGAGTTTCACTTGTCAATATGCCTTCGAATATCTGGTGTACAAAAGTCGCACCAGGCGAGTGTGTACTTGAGGTGGATGCGCTCGCAGTCATGGCTGGCGGTTGCGAAACAGAGGAAGAAGAACTGGTCGAGTGAGGTACTGAAGACAAGGTGAACATGACAAGAGGACGATGGAAGCTGGTAGACGTACGGTCGTCGCCAGAAGCCAATAGGAGCCTCCTTTCCTCCTCCATCTCCTCGACTATGCGGTTTAATAAATAATTAAGGAACTCGTGGGCATCGTGGTGCATCGTATTTCTGAAACCTTCGTTGAGCTCTCTGAGCTTTTCTATGAACGGGCGGGGAGCAATGGAGCCCTTGTCTGCCGGGTTCTGGGATATATGGATATAGAGGGCGCGGAGCGCAGCGAAGAGGGTGCGTGGGGCGGCTGAGATTGTGGAACGTGTTGGGGCGCGCGGTGGCGAAGCATCATGAGTTGATCTTGGATCCTGTCTGCGGCGGGCTGGGGGGAGAGTGTGCGACAAGTGTGGGTATGAAATGGAGTGCTGAATGACGAGGTCTCGAAAGGGCGCGCAAAAGTAGAGTGCCTGGAGGACGGAGTTGGCGTAACTATGAGCAAAAGATAAGTCAGCTGGGATGGGTTGTCAGCTAGAAAGACATGCCAGGTGTTGCCAAACTGCGCGCGGTATGATCAGATGGACGATATGGGCAAAGATGAGCGACATACGTTTTCGAGGCCAAACCGTTTTCCGTCAGCGGTGCATGGGGTCGAAGCTGGTTTTGTTGTTGGGTTGTCTGGTGGGTTGCTGACGGGCTGCGAGAAGGAAATCCACTTGGCGATGGCCATGTACGGGGCGGGCGGGGAGGGAGCGGACGAGGCGGGGGAGAGGTCGGAAGGAGGAGCGGTTGGCTGTGGACATGTAGACTGTGGCCTTCCGATCCGCTTAGTCGGCTGTGTTGTTGTTCTGTACACGGAAACAAATTCAAACTGTACGCCAAAAGTCAAGTCGACTACGCTCAAACGAACCCCATCTGCCGCACCCGCACCAAATCCCCAACCCTCACGACACCTGCACCCGTAAACACCCCGTTGCAGCCCACACACGGTGCACGCGCATTCGCCGGGTCCAAGCCCTTCCGAAACTTCATAATGACCTTGTATGGAACGGCATTGTCACGGACGCCAGTGCCCGGGTCGACATTTGGCAACTGTGGGAGTTGAACGAACTCGTCAAGCGCTATCTTGGTTCAAGAGTAGTCCCCTCACCATACACCGAGCACATTTCGACACGACCTGGACCACTCCCTCTTCCTTGCCAGAACCAATGCTCAGCTCCGTCACCACATCCTCGATAAACGGTTCACCAGCCCCTTTGAACACTATATTGGGCCGGAACCTGTAGTTCAATGCGTCGAATCATCCCGCCCCCCGTACCTGTTTCACATACCGTTCGATCTGCAATTCCTCTCCAGCCCATTTTTCATTTACCCCCTGCACACCCACCATACCTCTGACTCGTTCCTGGACGGTTTCCAAAGTCTCCTCGGAGATCAGCAAAAGAGGGTACCCATCCTGGAAGCACGCAGGCGCCTCTAAATTCGGAAATCTTAGGGTGGGCGGACAGTTTCGGACACGTGGACCCTTGACCACCAAGTGGACAGGAAACCCGATATAAGCCGACATGATCGTCGACACGGATTGGCCGGTGGTAGTTTCGCAAATATAACCTTGAATGCCTGTAAAATCAAAGAGCTGGATATCGACACTGATTCAAGTATTAGCTGCGCCGAAACAACAACAACGAGGTACCCCACCTTTGCCATCTTTGGAGTGTGTCTTGGCCTGGATTCAGAGGGACCTGAAAAGTGTCACATCCTGAACCCTCTGGAAATGTGACCTGTAGATGGCCCCCGTCGGAAGCAAAAGGGGATGAGATGATGTGGGGTTGGATCAACACGAGCTGAGGCGGCAGCTGAGCGGGCCCGGATGTATTGCCTGCAGACTGACGCACCTTGGGCACTTCGCGGGCTGTCACGACAACATGGTTCTCTGCCCTGATGACACACCACTTCCGATCGTTCTAAATTCTTATCGGTGAGTAAACATGCGATCGGCTATTGAGTTCACGCACTCGGAGCCCCTCTAACGTATACGTGGCTTCTTGAACAGATGTACCTTTGCAACTCTAGAGACGGCTGAGGCGAGCAAGCGAGGCTCGGGACGATCTGTACGCTACCTTTATGGGATGAATGAGGATTTTCGTCACCCGGAGGTTCGAAGTGTCGAACTTGGAGTAGTCGGCCATTGACGAGTCGAACGCACTTTTGTCCGTTGACTTTTGTTGTCCTGAGAAGATCAGATAGGCATTTAATACTCATTTAATACTCGAGGCACGCCGGAAACGGCGTGTTGTGGCTCCACTCCACAGGCACATTGCCATGTACCATGCGTTCAATGCTCACCAAATAAGGCCTGCTTATGAGACAGCATCATGTAGACGATGGGAGCAAGTACAAGGACCGATGGGACCAGCACGGCGAGGATATTTGCTTGCATGAACTGTTTGTTGGCGGACGAGAGCCGTGTGACTTTCAAACCGCCCAGTTCTCATGATGCCATCGTCGGTGCTCATCACGACATCAAACGGCCTCTGCCTCCACCCGCGAAAAAACCATCCGAGATCACTAAACGTCTGAATGCAACCTCGCGAACTCCTCAAAGTTGTCTGGCCCGATCTCCCTTTGGTACTGGTTCGCGTGGTCTTGGGCGTGTCAGTAGCGCTGCGTGGCTCTAGACGACCCTTGTGTTTGATCAGTAGGTGGATCGCCCCGATCATCCCCAACTTGCGTGGATCTTTTGGTAGATTGTAGGCACCAGGAAGATTATATATCTCTTCTTCAGTCAGATCAGATGGTGGGCTGAAGCTCTTGGTGTCGGTGATCTTGTTATAAAGTAATGCATGTCCCTATAGCGGGCCCAGCAAACCTGCTAGCCTGACGACGACTGAAGACGATGGATTCAGTGCCACGATGCATATAGTCTAGATCGTCACAAACCGTGGTACGGTGCCGACAGTTAAGCTTGTCGTCTAAACGCGCTTATGAGGTCCGTCCACATCCCAATCCAACATCTGGCCTTGTAGGCATCAGACTCCACTCCACCTCAAGGCACGGCGTAAAGCATGCAAGTCATCTGAATGAGGAGTACAGACAAGGATGACATACTCGTATCTGGGTACAAATCGGGGATTACAAGTAGCGACCGTGCGACTTGCCAAATCGTTTCACCGCTTCCATCCGCACAATCAGCACACTACCCCGTTCTCATGATGATATGAACGCCACTATCAGTGCTCACGATGTCGCTAATATCCCCAACACCGAGCGGAAACGCGGCATCCTCAAACGGCTTTTGCATCTGTCCGCGCGCAAACAGGCCAAGGTCGCCGTGCTTGTCGTGCGAGGAACAATCGGAATGCAGACTGGCGAGCTCGCCGAACTTGTCTGACTTGTCCGAGGCAGCGTTGATCGCCGCTTGGTGCTCCTTCAGGATGGCGATGGCTTCTTCCTTTGACCGCGTGATGGTGGCCTGTCCGGTGTGTTGGTAGCATTGCCATCAAAGATGGGAACTACCTACTTCCTTCCAGCTCGACGGTCGTCGGCTGTCCTTGTGCTTGATCAGGAGATGACTCGCTCTGATCTGCCCTGATGATGGCTGTGGAGATTGGTTCTTCTTCAAATGCTCTGCGCCAGGCAGCTTTGCAACGTCTTCCTCGGTGAGTTCAGACGGTCTCTCCCATGTCGAGGTGGTGGTGGTGGTATTGAAATAGTAGGGAATCTTGTGCTTGGATGACATGCGAATTTCCCAGCCGGATAACGACTGTTCGATAGGTTTAGTGGGCGCAGTATACGATCCAGGGACACAAACCATGTCTACAGGGTGGAGAGATGACAGTCCCAATTGCAAACTCGTTCACTCTATATCTGCATTATGTAATCCCAACGGGGGGTACTTTGCGTCATCCTCATTACCGTTAATTAGCTTATCACCGCTCCGTCTCATATCCTTTCGGGTGCTTGGTCTGCCAGTTCCACAGATCCCGACACATCACCTCCAACGTCTGTGGCGCCTTGAACCCAAGCTCCTTCTCAGCGAGCGTCGGGTCAGCAGTCAAGTCCGGGACATCCCCACGTCTGCCATCCACGACGTCAATTTCCTCCGAGATAAAAACGTGTAGTCACGCACCGCCTCCCTATCATCTCATACTTGAAATCAAACCCCGTCGCCTTCCTCATCGCGTCCACAATCTGCAACACGCTCATCCCGTGACCCTTGCCGAGGTTGTACGCCTTGTACCGCGCCTCATCGGGGCAGTTGTCAAACACGGTCGAGTTGGGCGAGAGCGCGTCCAGCGCAAGCAGGTGCCCAGATGCCAGGTCGAGCACATGGAGGTAGTCCCGCACGCACGTACCGTCCCTGGACAGGGTCAGTCATCGTCGAGTGCCCACGTCACCCACTCACGGCGTAGGGTAGTCGTTTCCGAACACCTTGAACGTGGACGCATCTATTCGCCCAACCGCGATGTGTGCTAATAGAGGCAAAAGATTCCCAGGACGACCACGAGGGTCTTCGCCGATCAGTCCAGAAGGGTGTGCGCCGGCAGGGCTGCACCAAGTCAGTCACGTGTCTACCAGGTAAACGTGTGCATACTTGAAGTAGCGAAGCGAAATCGCGCGCCAACGCTGGGGTTCA
The DNA here is from genome assembly GCA_038094275.1 of Tubosaeta brunneosetosa. Lineage (NCBI taxonomy): Eukaryota > Fungi > Basidiomycota > Agaricomycetes > Boletales > Boletaceae > Tubosaeta > Tubosaeta brunneosetosa. The sequence continues at coordinate 5,196 of JBBPTV010000913.1, read as the reverse complement.
GCTGCACCGGGTCAGCGCAACACCGCGTCGAAATAGATCAGACCCTACCATGGCAGAGATCGTCAATGATCGTTTCGGACATCACCTTGGTCTTTCCATACGGACTATCCGCCTTCAAGCGTGTGGTTTCAGGTATCGGGATCGTTGGCGGCGTCCCGTACACGGTCGCAGAGGAGGAATAGACGATCCGGGTGCAGTCATAGTCGGACATGATCTGCAAGAGCGAGATGGTCGCGGCGACGTTGTTGGCATAATACGTCAGTGGTATCTCGACCGACTCCCCGACGGCCTTGTAAGCCTGGTAGAGTGTCGGTGATACGTCCCACATAAAGGTGCCTGAGCGACATACCGCGATGTGAATGACGCCCCAAATCCCACCTTTGCCGTATTTCTCAAAGACGGCCCTGACTCGATCGGAACTTGTCAAGTCGCATCGGAAGGCATCGATCTCTGCGCTCTCCTTGTCTGCTTCTGTCGCATTCTCGGGCAGTGCATCGCGTGCCAGTTGTGCGACGTGGCCGAGTGCAGTGGGGTGAGAGTTGTGATGGTTATCTATGGTGATAACCTTGTATCTCCTCGTCTGCTGCAAGGCGAAGACGACATGCGAGCCTAGTGTCGTGTCAGCCATGAACCGAAGAAAGTCCTGCTTTTTTCTGAACCTACCGATGTACCCAGCGCCACCGGTGACCAATACACGCTACAGAGGGACAATGAGCGGGTGAGTTTTCTCACAGAAACCGACGCACTCGGAGACCGTTTCGAGTAGACATGATGGAGCGTTTTGAAGCAGCTGCGTCGCCTAAATTTGACACTCGTCTATTACGCCATGTGTAACCGCCAATGTTACAATTGAGCAGCGCCGAACCGCCGTGTGACGATCAACTCTGCCGCATCTTCCTTCCGCAGTTCCTCAATCTCAACCCGCTCCCTTTCCCTCTCTCGCTCTCGTTCGTGCTCCTGTTCTGCTTCGATCTCCTGCGCTAGTAAAAGCACATCCCCCGTACCAATCTTGCAAGTCGAACAGTCCTGGTTTGCTATCACGATTCGCGACCCTTCTCTGACTTAGATGACGTTCATCAATTCCATTAACCCATTGCTCGGTGACGTTCCCACTTTGCTGTTGAGTGATTCGTGAGCTCATAAAACGCAACATTCCAGCCCTGGTTCACGATTCGTGGGTTGCATTCAAATTGAGCAGGGGTGCATGCGACGCAACGTTATTCAGATGGTGCATGAAGTGGAAAGGGAGGAGGTGAGCATGGCTTACGTCGTTCCGACGATGTGACTTTTTCCGACAAATGCGCCTTTTCAGGCAATTGATTTGTCGTTGTTTACGATCTGCAAGTGAGTTGTCGTGGAGGGGTCTCTTAACACTCCTGACAGTCGCAAGAGGGACTTACCCTTGGGACCTAGGGTGACGCTGACAGCATTTGCAAGGTGGCACTGGACGCTACCGTCATGTCCAATGACAACTCGACGCTCGCTGAAGTCGACATTCATCGCGACAAACGACAAAAACTCGATGAATACGCCAAGATTGACAAGCGCATCAACAATGATGAGAGAGTTTTCACATTGAAGAAATGTCGTGGGCAACAACTTTCACTTCCAGGCATCTTTGTGTTGCTCCACGTTATCGAGGAACAGTCGGGTAGAAAGCGATCACAGGATTTGATGAGTTTCGATGAGTATGAAGACTTGATTCCGAAAATCCTGGCGTCCTGGCAATCCGAGTCCTACCGTGGGGTACTGGAGTCAGGTGAGTGTTTAGCCCGCCTATCTGATTACACCTCATTTATTGTTTAGGTTATTTCTCATTGGTCTCGCCTCCAGCCCAGCCCACTATGTCCGGTCCTCGGGAACTCGTCCCAAATTATGGGTATTATGAACAAGGTAGGCCCATCTCAGCGTTTAAAAATGCACATCAAGTCTCTAACCCACCTTCAGGGCTCAGGGAGGCCTGGGAAACGCCATTTCAAGGAGATTATCATAAATTTCTTTTTGTGAACATCAATGAGATGTATGACAACAAACCGTACAAAAACATTTGTGCTGTCATTCAAAGCTCTGGAACAGGAAAGTCACGGATGGTAGACGAGCAGGCAAAGTTGGTCTATACTCTTCCCATCAATATACGCAACGACGACCGCCCAGGTACACCTTCTTCCACTGGGATCTACATTTTACTGAGGTGTGCGTAGTTGTGGCATACCCGCCTGCGGACCGAGCATTGCATGAGCATTTGGTGAATCACACACCGACGGACATAGTCAAATGCCGAGCATACTATGCAAATTTTTTTCAGTCTCTCTTCCTTCGTGCGGCCGAAGAACTTTCCTCCCTTGATCTGTCAAGTAATGACCTTGCCGGCGAGTGGTATAGAAAAATGGCTGGCGTAAACTACCGCCGTGAATTTTATCAGAGTGTGGTGAAGCTGTGTAGTGGGGTTTGTCGTGGTCTGATATGCCAAGCAGGTGCTGATATTTTCAGCAGGAACCTTGTTCGGATGCTTGTCCAGAACTAGAAGCTCTGATATCTGAATTGGGCAGACTATGTCAAACCGCTGATAAAATCAAAATCATAATCTACATTGATGAAGTCCATGAACTAGGGTGTGAGGTCCGGGGTGGCACAAAACTTGATGCTCTATGTTCGGTGATCAGTGACCTTCATGAGTCTGCATTGTTTTGCCTTCTTCTTTCCACACGATCATCAATCCATTTGCCTACTCCTGCAGGGGAAGCTGCCATCTCTGAGCGTGCTATGCAAGTGCGATTTTTGGCACCTATCACTGAGACACCCTACGATTGTGCTCCAGGCATTAATGTCAAGGGTGGTGTGCTACATGTGAAGGATCTCTACGAGGCTGACCGCATTACCAAGTGGGGTCGTCCGCTGTACGTTTTTGTCTTAGGTGATGTCATGTTTCACTCATTTCATCATAGATGGTGGACCAGTCAGGTCAGTGTAAAAACCCTTCTGGAGCTCGCACGAGTGAAACTGTTATGTCACCATAATATCAGTCAAAGCTTTAGAGATGCGAAGAACACCGCACTCACAGCTGTTCTGGACGTCTTGCTTACATTCCACTTCGAGCCGGAGCGCACACGCATCAACGATATTCAGGCAGACCTGGTCCAAGGCCACATGCGCATTGCTTACTCTATACCAAGTCATCACATGTACTTCCATTCTGGATATCCATCGGAACCGCTGCTTGCCGAGGCTGCTGCTCAACAACTATGGGTGTTTCAGAAGCTCGAACGGGAACGAAACGAAACGACCACCTTTGGTATCATGGAAAAGATTCTCGAGTCAACTCAGCTAGTCTCCGAATCTTTCATAAACCTCGGGCAACGGGGGGAACTCGTGATGAGGATGTTCCTTACTTGCGCTTATATGGATGGGGTGCTGGCAGATCTCGGTGACCAAGCCTCCAAGCTTGACATTATTTTCAGCCAGGGATGTAGCCTCCTTACTTTCGTCCGGGAACTCTTTAAAGCAGAGCATGCTGAGAGGATATTGGGAGCGGTGCCCGACGATGTCATAGATGCGACGACCTTTTCTGAGTCATTCGCAAACTCGATGGTCCGCTTCACACATTTCGTCAAGGCAGAGGACGAGTATGCGCTCACATCACAAGCGCTCTGTGCCGCGTTCATAAGGGGAATGGCAATCATCGGCCACCAATCCCAGAAGTGCATCGACGTTGCGATTCCCATTCTGCTTGACAGGAAAGCTACGGTCCGGGAATCCTCCATCTCTGCTCTTCTCATCCAGGTGAAGAGACATATCAAAGGGAGTGGGCCCACTAGGTTTACGTTCGGTCATCACGATGTCAATCTCTTTCCGATGAACGAGAGTATAGAAGCGCGGAAACGTCCCTATATTGTGTTGGTCGCCGAGCTCGGTGAGGACGGTCAACTGGGGAACATCGAAACGCCATGGGTCGATGTCTTGCAGCATCCCAGACAGCAAGAACGCGCCAGGGAGTCCCATCCGCGATACAATTTCGTTGCCTATGGCGAATCCATATACAAACACATTGAAGCAGGGCAGTGTAAGAAACTTCTGGCTACAGGTAATTTTGTCAGAGAACATCCTCGCAAGGGTTCGCGCAGTCTAGTGATGGGGCTGAAGCCTGTTTGGATGGAAAGTACGTTTGATTGGTACGAGCCGGCAGACGAACCAGGGCCTGTCGAACAAGGTAACATCGAAGAAGAGGCGGATGCCGATGAGAATGCCGATGAGGACCCAAATGATTAGTTTTACTCACCACGCCTGTGCGTGGTAATATTGTATTGTACGCGAACCGAATGGATGATGCAAGGCAGGTTGAGCCAAGACTGAGGCCTGAGGAACCATGTTACGATTAACTCTCATAATGCAGCAGCCATCTCCTTCCGCAGCTCCTCAATCTCAGCCCGCTCCCGCTCCCTCTCTCCGAGGCTCTCGTTCCCGCTCCTGTTCTGCCTCGATCTCCTGTGCTAGCAAAAGTACATCCCCCGTACCAATCTTGCCGAAATGTTGCAGGTGTTGATCTCTTGCAGTACGCAATGCCAACTCTACGTGAACGTGTTAGCAAAACGAAACAGAAAATGTGGCAGGATTTACATCTTCGAGCTTTAGTATTTGTTCATTAGCGGGTGGTGTCATATGCCGTTTAGTGTTGTTGCGGGCTCTGGCGGTATCAGAGCTGGCGGTGCCACCACCACAATACTTGCTGAGGTTGTTCCAGGCTTGGGAGAGAGTGAGAGGTGCAGTGGAGATCCTGCTGGAGGAGTGGTTAGAAGCAGTTCCACTTTGGACGGTTCATGATGCATGATGCATGATGGTGGACGAGCTGTGGTGCCCCTTAAGTTTGTCGTTGTCGTGGGTGCACTACCGTAGGACAAGCCATTAATCATCATTGAGGAAACTGCCTGGTGAGAAACTCACCGATATCACCCCGTTGTCATGGTAGAGGGGGCCGACAAGTCGTCTCCCAGTCAAGATATCCGAAATAGCTGCTCTAGAGACTCTTGATCCCGTGGCGAATTTGATTGAATAGGCTGGAGAAACATCGATCGTGTACGGCTCCTCCAAGTGCTCGGTCAGTTTGAGGACACTTTGGCGAGTCTGCCTGTTCCATACGGTGGCTACCGCTGGCGCATCACCGCTGACGATCCAGCTAATACTGCGCTACTTGCTTTCATC